>JAXBDA010000202.1:0-105772 GCA_036023075.1 Gaultheria prostrata | reverse complement strand
CTGTTGGACTCAAAATGAAATTGTCAATGACTCGATTCCATTTCGTATCTTGCTAAGTATAAAAAAAGACAAAAATAGCAATATTCTTTTGTCACAATCTCAAATTTAGGCCATTGGATTGAATTTATCTAATTTTTCAATCCGATCTTGGCCTGAATAATATGACAGATTCGACAAATTCACACATCAGAAAATTCGTTTTTACATATTTTATGCAGAAATAGCACCCTTCACAGAACTAGAATCCCCATGGAATTCAAATTCGCTGGCTGGAACTCGTGATGGTTCGGCACGCCTTTGGTGACCGATCCGCCAACCTGCCAAACCTGGTTCACCGACTTTGTATTCGCAGGCAAAGTCAGGGTGGCAAAGATCCTCATCACACCGTCAGAATGTTCTGCGCTTGTGTCAGAGACGTCAAATGCAATCTTTGATTTGACAACCGAGCTATAGGAGCTGATGTTATAGGTGTTGACGGTCATGGATCCGTCAGGTTGCTTGAAGGTGAGGAGGGCCTGGGACCCGACCATGCCAATGCCGGTTGGGTTGATGGCCCAGGCAACCCAACCGGCAGATTTGGCTGGAGGGGCAACGTAGGCGATGGAGAGAGAGGAATCGGAGGGAGTGTAGGTCCAATGGAGGAACGAGTTGAGGTAAGGTAAGTCTGTGCAGTTCGCGTACTTCTTGTTGTTTTTGAAGGTTTGTGAGGTGCATTTTAGGGCATGGGAAGGTGAGATTAGAAGAAGCATTAGTGAAGAAAGGCAGAGGAGGAGAAGAGGTTTGACTTGAAGAGAAGCCATTTGTGTTTTTGGGAGGGAGAGTGGTGGAGTTGTTTCAAATATTGGTGGGGTTTATAAAGGGAGAAGGAAGAGTGGAAGAAGTTGGGGTGGCTAATACTCCCTCCATCCGAATTTGTTGGTCCGTTTTTGAGATTTCAATTTTCTTTCCATTACTTTTTTCCACAACTTTTTATGTAAATTTTTCATATTTTACCCTTTAACTTTTGGAAATGGACAAACATTTTCGGACTTGAAAAAGTATATTTGTGGACTAACAAATCCGGATGGAGGGAGTAGAATATATGAATCATACGTCATTTTTCTGAGAAGATCCCGTGTGAACTCGCTTGTGATACAAATTAGAATCTATTATGATTTTATTTTGTATTGATCAACTAAATGTTGAATATTTCAATTTGATGAATACATATTTTATGCTTATTTTTTTGTATCTTAAAAGTGGAAGTGAAGTCGTCTTTTGAAATGAAGTGCTTCCAGACACGGGTAATCCGTTATTTTTATACACTTTGTACACTTTATTTTAAATGGCCAACCATTCTCTCTCTCCGCTCTTGGGCTGTTGTTTTTTTACAGTTAAAATCGCTTGACAATGATTATGATATTTCACGGGAGCCCAATATTTATTTGGATGCGTCAATTGTTGGAGCTGTGCCTTCGGGCACGGGCATGCGCTAGTCCTTAACTTATGAAAGATCGTATTGATTTTTTGCAGAAGTAAAAAATGGGCCCCCATTAGTGGACGTTAGAATTGGTCTCCCAAAATTAATCGATGTACGTGTAAGCTAGCCCGGACAACATAAACATATTATGAACATACTCCTATTTCTATTGCGGATAAATGTTACTACTAGGAAATTGTGAATTTGATCTAATAACAGAGCAACGAATTGACCAAATCACAATTACCTCGTCAAAAAATAAAGCTAGCCAGCACAGAGGATACCAATACAGATTGTTGATACAATACGATATGACGACAGCGGCGGCATGGTTACAGCTCCGGTGATGGTTTTCGCGTTTTCATTTTCTGTACCTCTTTGTATTTTTTGTAGGTGATTTTTTTAGCCAGCATTTTTATGCCGGTGGTAATGTGTAGTTGTATTGATAGCCAGCGGTTTAGGGTTGGTGGTTTTGATTAATACTCCTAATGTTTCTATCTCTTTACCCCGAAAAATATGATACGATAGATAATAAAAAAGTGGTTATTGTTTATATAGTTGGGGAAGGGGAAGCCACCATACTCTTGTGGGGCTGTGGGGAGGGTAAGGTTTGAACCCCACACCTCATGCATGGGGTATCAAAGCCGTGCCAATTGCATCGGCAACCCACTTGCATTGCCCTTTCACTTATGTGCATTGGAAATAGGTGCACACTGTCCCGCTAGCCCGTCCAATTCAACTTGTGTTTTTAAGTTTTTTGGAAATGTATTTAGACGCATTACACACTGGTCCGCTAGCCCGTCCAATTCAGCTCGTTTTTTCTAAGGATTTTCGAAATGGAAGCGAGTTGGGTGTTGTGCACCCCTTTGCCATCCGATTGTGTTTTGGACGATCCTGATATGTTTTGATTTTTTACAGGTAAAAATAAATCAAAATTAAATTAAAAGTGTCGAATGCATCCGGGCCGTCCAAAAAATGTTCGGATGGCCGAGAGGGACACAATACGGTGCATAGCACCTCAGTGCACAACACCTACTCTGGTCCTTTGAAAATGTATTTAAACACATAAATTTGGGATGACATTGGAAATCGGGATACTCTCTTAATCAAGTACGGCCCAGACTGTAGAAAATAATAATCTAATCTAGACGTGCATTATATATTTATGTTACAGGAAAAAATTTAAGTAGAAGCAAAATAAAATTATACTACTTCCGTTTCTAAATAAGTGTCTCATACTCTCTCTTATATTTTTTTAAATAAAAAAATTAAGTGCTTCCGTGTATCATTTTTCGAATTTTTTCGTACCGAATTAAAGTACACGATGAATATACTTTAATTCGGTGCGAAAAAATTTCAAAAATGATACACGGAAGCATTTAATTTTTTATTTGAAAAGTGACCCGACTTTTCGTAGTGGACACTTATTTAGGAATGGAGGGAGTATATACACAACACTTTTTTTAAACGCACTCATGTTCATAGTATATTTTAGTCAGTCTGTGATTGTCAGACTGTAAACTCTACATTAATAGATGATTAATTTATATTTGGATAGGGAGAGTTGGACGGATTTGAAAAAATAAAATTGGGCTTGTGAATATAATGAAGCCCGTTTATTAATGAAACTGGTTTTGACACGCACAAATCCTGCTATTATATACTAATTTCGGCTGATTCTATCCTAGCCCGATGTATGAACACCATTCTTTTTTCTAATCCGAACACCCTGCTTTGAAACCCTCTCTCTCCCAGTTTTCAGTGTCGAGCGGGTACCAAGTAGTACACGCGAGCGCGAGCGCATGCAGCCTTCCATTTTGGTTTTGGACAATCCGGATTTAGAGAGAGAAAGGGGAGAGAGTGGAGGAGAGAAAGGTTTTGATCTGGATCATCCAATACACTTTTAAACGGCTCGGATGTAGATTTCGGATACCTCGTAGGCTCGGCCACGTAATACCAACCACCTGGTACCCAAAAAATTCCCCCCTCTCTCGCTCCATATCCTCCTACCAGAATTAGGGTTTGCAGGTGGGCTCACCGCAGCTTCGCGACCAGGTTCGAAACCCATATTTGTACTTGCAAAAAAACAAACAAAAAAGAAAAGAAAAGAAAAGAAAAGAAAAGAAACGAAACAATAATGTCTGCAGGTTCCAACTGTTCATCCTCGTTCCCCAAGTAAAACTGTACGGATTAATATCGTAAAACAGGACCATTGTTTCATCGTGCGGGGATAGCTCAGTTGGGAGAGCGTCAGACTGAAGATCTGAAGGTCGCGTGTTCGATCCACGCTCACCGCATTCTATTTTGCAAAAGTTTTTTATCCACAATATAAGTGTTTCCATAAACGTAGGCTTCAATTTATCTTTAGGCTATATCTGACAAGCAAAAACGAGGAAGAAAAGGTTACGGAACCTAATGTTAATTTCTCACAATATTTGGTTGTGTTGGGAATCTGAAATGTAGTAAGATTAATGGATTTGTCCGAAAATGCTTATCTTTTTTCTTTAGTTACTCTTGAGAAGATAGTTAATTTTATTTCCCTGGCAAAATTATAGATCCAATCAGAGCATTGTTTTACTTTCTTTTTTTTTGATCCAACTCAGAAATTTTTGATTACTCAAAAACTGTCCAAAAGGCTACAAACCCCAAACCGGAGCCCATCGAAGGGTAGAAACCCCCGATAAACGGGTTATCCATGTGGTTCAGATGAGCATACACCAAGTATATAAAACAACTACCCGAAAAGGAGTACCGAACAACCACCCTCGAAGGGGTAAAGATTTTACACAGGGAATAAAGAAACACCAAAATAAACAGAAAAACAAAGAAGGGGAACCTCCGGGCTAATGAATAATGATGAATGCGTATTCACAAACTTTTGGTGTGGAATAGAGTTCTGAAAGAAGAATAAATTATGTTCATTTCATGGTAAAAAGCTGGAAATCCCAATTGTTATTTACTTCGTTAAATCCTTTGTAGAGCTAAGGCTGTGTTTGGTTGAGAATTTTGAGAAGAATATTTTTGGGAAATTTTTTGAGATAGTGTTTAGATGGGTTTTTGGAAAAAGTAATAATTAGAGAGAGGTGTAATAATTGGAGAGAGATAGAGAGAGAAATGAAAATAATGATTGGAGAGAGAGGTATGAGTAGAGAGAGAGATGTGATTAATGATTGGAAAGATGAGAGATGAAGAAAGAATCTTTTTGAAAATTTTTTTGGAAATGTGAAGTGAACAAGGTTTTGTGATGTGAATATTTGAGAGTCACGTTTAACCGCAGCAGAGATTTTGAAATTTGTTTTTCTTATCTTCTTCCCCCACCCCCACCGAAAAAGAAAAAACCACTTCTTCGCCTATTCGAGTAGCTGAAACAGATATCAGTTCCAGCAAACAAATTCCCATTTTGTACAATGTTGTAAAATTGGGAGAGGAGACGCAGATAGATAACCCCATGTTTTTTGCCCTTGAGTGTGGAAAGCAAAATGGAGGCCCCCCCCCCCCCCCCCCCTTATTTTGATTTTCTTGAGCCTCACCTCTTTCGGCTTATTTAACCTTGAATAATCAACTCTCTGTCGGATTATCTACGTTTATATTTCGTATATGTGGTAATCTTTTGCTCATAGTTTCTGATTATGTCTCAAATTTACCTTACTATTTTATATTGGTGTCGCTGGTATAGAAACGATGGCCGTGCCTTTACTCACCAAGAAGAAGCGTGTTAAGAAGTTCAAGAGGCTCCAAAGTGACTGGAAGATCTCTGTGAAGGTATGTATGTCTTGTCTGCACGCTGCACCATTCCAGACTAGTAGATTGGATGAATTGTATGTTTCTTCTATTTCATATTTCTGGTTCAGCAGGCCACTGTGCTATAAGCTGCCACTATGTTATTTGACATTCCTTTTCAGTTCATGTTACCGTAATTTGAATTGACCAATTCGTAGAGTTTTTAACTTGTAGGTTTCTCGATATCAAGATGTGTGTAATTCGGGGTTTATAGTGTTTAGTTTTACGCTTACAAATTCTGGAAGACGTGTTATACTGGCATGCTGTAGATGGTTTGTCACATGCCTTTTTTTGGCAGCATGTATTTACTTTGAACGCGGTCGAACTGGAAACATTGTATAGACTTTGTTCTATGTTTTGTTTGTTGTGCCAAAACCCGAAGAGAATATAACCAAACCAGGATTTCCAGAAACTAACCAAAAATCCTGAATCTGCCAAAACTGCCCGGGCAGACTTGATTCCCTCCCGGGCGGGATTTCCAGAAACAAAAAACTCGGTCCAAATTGCAAACTGCTCGCGATAAATTTCTGCGTATTCTTCCAAACATCACAAAAACTCCAACATTGTTAAGCCCTGGTTTTGTTGAACCTTCAAGACCAGTATGGTCATGTTGAAAGCCTCTTCATTACAGTCGTACATAAGCCGTCTTCTTCTGCTTCTACTTTTTCAATGATTTTTAGGTACTGAGCATGATGCTTGGTTAGGTTTTACTTTCGTGAACAAGATATGGTACTGAACTGTCTCTGGTCTGGTAGGCAGTTGCAAAGGTAAAAATGAAGGCACCAATGCCATTCTGTTGGTTTCGTTTAGTTTACGTGGTTAATACTTTGCATCACCTGTGTCATTGTCAACCTGTCTACATTTTCACGAAAGAGTTTGTTCGACAGATCAGGTGCTTCCTTTGCTCTAAAATTAAAGGGATACCAAAAAAAAAAGCAATTGAGCCAGTACCGAATCTTAATCTACTTAACCTATTATCTGCCATGTGATCGATAACGTTTAGCTCACTCATATGTCCTGTTCTATTTTTGTGCCTATGATACGGTGGTTGGCAGGAAAACTAGCGCAGGCCGAAGGGTATTGATTCCCATGTCAGGAGGAAGTTTAAAGGATGCACTCTCATGCCCAACATTGGTTATAGTTCAGACAAGAAGAATTGGCATTTTCTTCCTAATGGGATTAAGAAGTTCCTCGTGCATAATGCCAAAGAGCTGGAAGTTTTGATGATGCACAACATGTGCCCTAATGTTTTGCCTAAGATACTCTTCCGGCTTCCCTTGAACCCTTCTTTAATCCCCAACTACCAAATATAAGATCGAGAAACATGAACCTGAATTTCTCATTACGCTTTTGGTTTGACGTAATTTCAGGACTTACTGTGCAGAAATAGCACACAATGTATCGACCAGGAAGTGGAAGGAGATTGTTGAACGTGCAGCACAACTAGATGTTGTGGACCTGTGGTTACCACCAAATTAGCCAGGTTGCGCAGCCAGGAAGATGAATAAGCAACGGCTCAATGCTAAAGGCATGTTAGAAATTCATCATGGACAGAAGATGATTATTATGAGTGTTGGAGAGAGCTCTAGAGAGTGAAACAGAGTTTGGGTGGTTGGGTTCCACCCCTTTCCTTTTTCGCCCTCTGATCTCTCTTCCTTCTTCAGTGGTTGTGAGTGGTTGAGACTCTCTCCCTAAGGAGAGAAGATCTCCCCTCGCCCCATCATTTTTGGACTTGGGGAGGCCCAGATCGGGGGAACCAACTTTGAGTTTTGGCTCAAAGATTTGACCGGCTTTGCCAACGCCTTTTTCTAATGGCGTTGATAGCGGAACTAGTGGTGGTCCTTCAGCTTGTGGCGAAAACGAGCTTCAATAGGTGCAAATCTGGTCACTCTGTCCTCCTTCACGATTGTGTCTAATGGGTCCGACATTGACGGTCATTTCTTGAGGCTTTTTTGTTTTATTTTGTTTTGCTTTATTTTCTTTTGTTATTGTAGTTGCAATATTTTCTTTCACTTAAAAAGAAGATGATTATTAACTTTTCTCATCGCTGGTTACAAAAACCAAATGGGGCAACCCCTTTTTACATTTACATAGTTAAAAATGTGATAAAGTTCTCCGCAAGCAGAGTAAAATAAAGATTAACAAGTGGTAGAAGAACGAGTAATTATTCCATCGTCATAAAGCACCGTCACGGTAGAGCTAGGGTGCGGAAGGAGGCTAAACCCTGCACACAGCTCACACTTTTTCGGTTAACTACACTGCATTTGCAAGTTTGTCTACAAAGATGGCTCCAGTTTTCCCACTCTATTCTCTCTTACCAGATTCAAGTTTACTTTAGAAACTTCTTTTCTTCACTCACTCTCTCTTTCTCAACATACGTGTAGTAGAGCAAAATTTCCTTTACCAATTGTATCTACTAGTACTATTTGTTGTGTGCAAGGTTAGCTACAAAAATGTATTTTATGAATTTAGTTTTTACTCCATATTTTGGTATACATATCTATGTTAATAAAAAAAAAAATTAAGAAATCCACTTTAGGGACCGATATTCTATCTCCATCTTTGGATTTTTCACTTAACACAAAATTTCAAACTTTCCCTCACATTTAAACACTCTCTAAAGTCACAATTTTCAACTCCATTTGTTTAATCATGCATTGAGACAAATATAATAAATATAGCTTTTTTTGTACTGTTATGCATATTACGGGCAACACTCTTATTAATTCATAAATCTTGACAACCCACACACCCACGAGTTTATGGTTGTTGACGTTGTGATGGTGGCTTGCGTCTTGCACTGTGAGAAACAAATGGGAGTTTCAGACTTTCAGGCTTGCATGCCTAGAGTGTTACTTTGTTCACCCAACCTAAAAAGTAGGTGAATAATACTCCAATTTGTATAGTACATTATGAGTTTTTACTTCGGTAATTAAAAAAATGAATTGTAGGGCTTGTTGTTAAACAATTTCAAGCAAAAAATTAGTTCATTTCCATATTAGTAATTATTTGATTGAATAACGCGCGTCTTGCTTTAGAATTTGGGTTCAGATTTTAGACAGAAAATAATTTACGATTTGATCAAGCATAATTGATATGTTTTTTGAGAAAATGATTAAAAGATTAAGGCTTACTTTAACATAAACGGTTCTGATTATTGGAGTGGGACCAGTCCTAATAAAGTAAGTAATGTTCATCCTATTTTAATTTTAGTGAGTGGACAAGACATCCTTGGGTGTTTGTGTGAGTGAAGAATTGTCTAAATAATGATAATTATTTGGTTCAAGCAACAACTAAAACTTACTTGTATTTTTTTTAAAAAGGCAGTGTGGGCACGTGCCCCTCACTGTGGCTCCGCCACTGTGCCCCAATGACAAAATTTCCATAGAGTCTACACACTTAATGCTGGGTCCCACATAAATTCGAGGGTCACGAGGGCTCGGTGGGTTTAGCCACCTGCTCCCTCCCCTTTGGTTAGGAGACGAACCCATGTTGGCCAAGGGACAGACCGAACAGTACAAGTCTTGGTTTCTAGGATAGCTCATACCCCAACCAACCGCGGTCCATTTAATTGCCCGAAGGCCTCCAAGGGGGACTCCCCTCGGTTGTCATGGTTGGTTACTCCCTCGACAGACGGTGCGCCGGCCACAGAGCAGTTAACCCTGGGCGCGGATTAGCGGGCACCACCGAGCCGGTGAGCGTCAGCAGCTGAGTACCGACCGGTCTGGTTACGTCGGAGATGCCATGATAGATACCAGACGGGGGAACTTGGGCGTTCTATCCTCGCTGAGGGGTGGGACGTCGGCGGTACCTCTCATACCCTAACCCTTACGGCTAGTGCACAACACGCCATGCCGATGGTCCTAGACCTCGGAAGCTTTCTGCAGAAGAGGCCCTGACTTGACGTGACTAGTGACTGAAGTGGTGTCAGGCGGCGTCTAGACGGCGTGCATGTGGCATCTGACAGACCACGTGACGTGCAAATTTGTTGACTTTTAAGGCGTGTCAGGGCATGACGTCAGCCAAAGCGGCGGGGATGCCCGAGGCACTCATGACTTGATCGCGTGCTTTGTCAGGTACGATCGCGGCGCGTGGAACGCACCTGAGACTTAGTGAGCAAGTCTCCCCTCGCCTATAAAAGGGGAGCTCACTCATTAAGTTGAGGGTTCTTCTCTACACTCTCTTCATTTACATATCTAGCAGTCACATCACCTTTTCCAGTAGCTTACTTGATCGTCGCAGTGTCTTCCCAGACAACCCCCGTCTGTGCTAGGCACTAACGGGGGTGCTACCTGTGCAGGTTCTTTTCTCAGGCGAGCTCTTTAGGTTTTAGACGAATTACACCCTTCACGACCCCCATCACACCCCTTCAAGAGGTTCAGAGCGGTCACATCGGAAGAGCACTCCTCACAAGGATGTTAACCTAAGTCACATAATGCGCAGCCATGTGCAGGTGCGCCAGCACGAGCGCAAAAGAGTCTTTCAAAAACCTCCCAAACAACTAAATTTCGTGAGTGCGAAGATTAAGAGCATAAGCGCTTAGCAAGGATTGAGAGCTGGATTAAAGGTCATTTTGAAAAATTATGTGGTTAAGTTTAAAAGACAACGTAACGGTGTCTAAAGACCATTAAATAATTTTTTTAGAAGAACCCATTGGTTGCACAGTCGTCACACTTTTCAATGGTTCAACTCTTCCATGTGCGGAGGATTTCTCGCCCAGCTCTTTGGGACTTGTATTTCTAGTTATATGTGGTGTGCTTCATTTTTCTTCGTTTTGTGACAGCTAATGTGTTAGTTGTGGACTTGTTTTACAAACTTAGGTCAAGTACAATGTGCATTCTCTTGCCTCTAGGGGATTTGGGGATTGGACTCAAATGAATGAAAGTGGGGGCAATGAAAGAGGGACCAGCTTCCCTCCATTCCTTATCCTCTAAATCCCTCCAAACTCAATTTAATTTGTGGGCAACATTATAGGTCCAAAACAGTGATCCGAACCGTTCATTCCGTAATCCTTACTTAGAACATTGTATGTGAAAACAAATCAACTTCATTGATAATCAGTACATGCAAATTTGTGTAAAATGGACAACTCGCATAATTCTCACTTGAATTGGATATTTTTATACAATATGTTTAGGTATTTAAAAATGACTGATAGAGCTAATTTATATTAAAGATGTTATTATCACTGAGAAGTACGAGATGAACAGTTTGAATCACCGTTCTAACATTTAAGTCCTGAATAGGGCCCACACAAATTGGAGTTTGGAGGTCATGACTGGCCGTTGGTGTGAACTTACCATTCCGGCTATACGAGGCTGGCCTACGTGGTAACATTGTTGGCCAGCCCTGTATACTGACAGGGGGGTCAATCCTCGTACTAGTTCATATATATATATAGGAGGAGATATATATATTTAACGGCTGAGGTTCATGATTGATTAGTTCTTCTTCACTATAAGGCTCCTCCTTTAGTTTGTTGTTTCTTCCAGTCAAGGGTTTCTTTGATACAGTTTGTGAATTTTGATTTTTCAGATGTCTAATGTCAACTGTTCGTCCAGTTTGATGTACTTCTCATAGCACTTGTAAACATTTTCCTAACAATTTTCCAAAAAGGTGCCCACCTTGGTGGTATGCTTTAGTTCTTTGTGGCTTCATGCCTGATGTGAAAACACCGCAGTGTTCTGAAAATGAAACTGTTACAGAAATTAGACACTAGCAGAAAGGTGCACGCACATAAGCAAAGCAAAAAATGATATAACGTGAATCTATGTGCATGCATATTTGGTTTCAAGTTTCCACAGTTGGTGTTTTTTCTGTGCTGGAACAAAATAAGACATTCCCATCGCCTCAAGTGCATTGACAACATTCTGAATGTTGTATCTATTCTCTTTTGAGCAGAAGTTCACTGCATTTTTCTTGCTCAACTTCTCTAAACAGGGTGTCGATATGGAACAAATATGAATGTCAACAAAACTGAAAGGTGTCAAACGTATGCGCCTCAGTATTCCAGTCAATGAGAGGAGTAAACAGTTTCAATGGTTTATAGCTCCTCGAAACAACTTGTGCCAGTAAGTCAATATACAAATGCACACTATCTGCCTACTCATTTTTTTTGGTTCGGCGAAAGTTATATTACAGTACCTCTGGGAGCCGTTTCCTCCTCAGGGTTCAGATGTTTGTTTGAAATTGGTCGCAATCATCTGTTTTCTCTTTTCTGCAGTTGCTGTCATTGGTTCTCTGGTCTATTTTTTTTTTAAATCATAAAGAGCTCGAGAGTTGTGTCATAAGACTTTTTCCATACTGTTCAACTCTTCTCTTCAATCCTTTTCACCTGATTATTGACTTATACATGGCTGGTACTTGTGGCTTTACTGTTGCACATTTGATTTCTATGTACTTGTTTTGAAAATCAATTAAGGAAGGGTAAATTTCACTGACCTCCCTTGAGGTTTCTGACAAAAGCAGGGACCTCCCCTGAGGTTTCTAAAATGCCACTAACCTCCCTTACTTTACCTGACAATGTTAAGATTCCCTCATTCCGTTATCTAACCCCTAACGACATTAACTTGGCAAAGCTAATGACCAAAAACCCCTTCTTCCATCTCTCCATCTGTGCAAGTTACTCCTTCACAAATCGCTACCACCACCCAACCCACTCACAAACCCTGTGCCTCCAAACTTAACCAGTAGCCACCCATGCCCTAAACCCATCAATGACACCCACAATCCACCACCACCACCACCACCATCGTACCACCATTCTCAGCTGATTTTTGTATACATAAAAAAATGACGTAAAAATTGTATTTTTTTTCCCAATTTTGTAACAGGAATTACGGTACATATTCTACACAAGCTGTGGCGGGGGAGTTCGCGTTTGATGGTAAATTTTTTTCGAAGGAGAAGGTATCACTGAGAATGGGTTTCAAGTTCCTACAGAGAAAAAGCATGCGCCGGTGTGTCGGAACCCCCGTTTTTGCAATTTCCAGTGACTTTGGCACTATTTTCTGACTTTGGACGGTGATGATTTGGAGAGAAAGGTAGAGATCTTGCTTCAATTGTGCAATTTGATTGCTTATACATGCAAACCCACTGAGCAATAATTCTGTTTTTGATTCAATTGTGCATTTGGGTTGTTTATACATGTAAACCCACTAAAAAAAAGTTCTATTTGGTGAATTGTCCAACCAACATAAATTTCTTAGATCTTGGTTGATTGTATATTCTACCATATTGTGGTCCAATCGGTTAAACAAGATGGATTCACGATAAATACGAGTTTTGGTATTTGTGAATTTGGATTGGGAACACATCTGTGAGCCCTTATTTGGGGCAATTGTTTTTAAAAGACGGGTTTACATGACTGGTTCTTTATTCTGGGAAGAATTGAGTTTTCACTTTTGGTAGTTTGCTTCATATAAGATTCTAATCTATGTATGGGTACATATTTCATTACCATAGGAATAAAAACGACGAAAGGAAGAGAAGGTAGTAAGAACAGAGTAGAGAGAGGAGAAAAGAGAGGTTAAGAATTACTGTAGCTCTGGTGTGAATCAAATGAGGTTGAGAGAGAGACAACAGGATGTAATAGGGATGAAGGAAAGACATAGAGAAGGGGTAATTTTGGCTTTTTAGCAACTAAAGCTTTCTGAAATTAATGGGTTCTGTTATGTTTCCAACGAAAAGAAGACGAAAGGGGCATCTGTCTATTGTCAGGTAAAGTAAGGGAGGTTAGTGGCATTTCAGAAACCTCGGGGGAGGTCAGTGAAATTTACTCATTAAGGAACATTTTGTTTTTATACTGTACCTTATTAAGAAGTTAATGTCGCATTTCAAGAATCTTGCCTGTTAATAAATGCCTATTTTACTTTGTGCCTTGAGATTGCTTGGTTATGAGGGGGTGGAAGTAATTAATCCAGAGGGGGGCAAGGATGATGCGGGCCAGGGATGATGCAGAAGAGGAAACTGAGAGAGGAAGATGGAAGCAGGACGTGAGTTGTTTATCTATTTTTTTGTTGTTTATCTATTTTTTTTATCGTGGTGAGTTGTTTATCTAGTAATCTATTATTTATTGTTGTTACTACCGCTCTTGTCTTTGTACTTGATGTTGTTCTATCGAAATGATTCTACTTGTTTTAACTTAGAGAGCCATAATAATAGTTCTAATTTTAGGTATACAAGAATATTTTCCTTCTCCTTGCGAAACATTAAATCGATCAGATAATTGAATAAACAGATTTTTACCTCTAGGTACAAAAAATTACTCTTTAATTCCCATTAAGGTAACACTCAATTTTTAATTACCTATAGATACAACTCATTAATAAGATTACCCTTTTACCCTTCAAACACAAATTCACTGCGAATTTGTTTTTTTTTTTTTTATTAAAACTCACTTTTGTATTTTTTCCCAAAAAAAACATTTACATCAAGCAAAAAAACAAACAATCTATCTTAAAAATTCACTGCGAACTTCTATAAAAACACGGCGATTTTCTATAAAACATAAATCCTTATGAATTTGTATAAATTTCTATGCGAATTTGTATGAAGGAGGATAAAAACATGGTCATTCCTCCAAAATAAAAGCACTACGAATTTGTTGTTCTCGCTTACAAGAAAAGTGAGAGAAAGCTAAATGAATTTTCAAAATTCGCACCCTAAAATTCGCAGAAAATAAAAAAAAACTCTTAATCAAGAAAATAAAAAAAATTCGCAGAAAATTAAAAAACCCAAAAAATTCATAAATCCCTATGAATTTTCAAAATTCGCACCAAAAAATTAGGCCGAATTTGTAGATCTAAAAAATTGGAGGTATTCCCTATCAACAAAAAAATACCTAATTTACTGCGAATTTATAGAAAATTGAGATGTCGTCTCGATTGAAGCTCTCCCCCGTCAACCACCTCACATTACTTCTTCTTCTTCTCCGTTTTCGTCGGCGGCGGCTAAACTTGCAACCACGCAACCTTAGGTGCCCTTTGAAACTAAATCAAAAGATCACCCATTGCTGGATCCGAATGCGGAGTTTTTGTGGATTTTTTTAGTGGGAAAATAGGAAGTAATTATGGAATTTGGGAGGAGAAGAAACACAGTTTGCAGAGAGAGAGAAAGAGAGGAGGTTTGTCATGCCAGCTTCGTCGCTGTCATTTTGTAGAGGGAAGGGCCAATAAAACAATGGGCATAAATATGTATTGTATCGAAATGGGGCATAGCAGTAATAACAAGGGGCCACACCTAACCCCATTTATTACTAGTATTGGGAATACTAGTACGGCGATGTATTGTATCGAAATGTTTATGCTTTTTTGAGTTTTTTTTCAAAACCGACCTAACCCCATTTATTACTAGTGTTGGGAACACAACAAAACAACAGGAGTAGGTTGCTTTTTTGTAGGCCCCATAATGTAAGTGGCTGGAGACGCGCGCACATTAAAGTGCTCAAAGGGGTATTTTAGGTAGGAAAATAAGCCGGCTACCTTATTGGTTCTTTTTAATAATGGGCTGGACCAGGAGGGAATTAACACGACTTTTCTGTACCGGCCTGTCAATAGCCCTTGAATAAATTGTTTGTGTTGGGTATGTAGTTCATTGGATATCCCTTGTGTAGATAACTACGTAGTGGTATATAAATGGAATATATTATAGTCGGGCCTTTTCGTTCAATACCCTACTTAGCTTGGGCTTGCGAAATTTTGTCTTAGCTTGGCTAAATAGGCAAAGACTCCTTGTATGGGTGTACATGGTTCGGATTGGACCCGTTTTGTGGAAATCCAGGAACCGAACCGTATCTTACGGTTCCAAAGCATAGAGAACTAGAACCAGACCATTACATATATGGAACCAACTGGAACCAGACCATTTGATCGGTCCACTTTGGTTCGGTTTATGGTTCTAAACCATTAATCATCTACAAATTGCCAAAAAAAAAATTATGAATAAAAATGCCACTAATTTGCTAACATTGCTCAAAATTTGATGAACTTGGAGAGAGAGAGAGCCATTAATTTGGGAGAGAGTTAGAGACGAATAGAGCTATCATTGTAGGGTTTCGGATTTATGGGAAACAAGAAATAGTTTTGGGGAGTGAAAGGGTTTTGGCCATTTAGGGGAATAGAAGAGTTTGGTGGGTAGTTGAAAAGCTTTATTGATGGCTCATGGTAGATGCAAGGGTAATATAAATATATTATGTATGTATGTAGATATGTATTAACAGTCCAGTTTGGTTCAGACCACGGTTTGGAATTATAAAACCAAGGACCGAACGATAATATACGGTTCTCATTTTTGTGAAACCAAGAACAATCCACTAAACCATGGAACCAATCGGCTGGTCCGGTTTCGCGATTTTTTCGGTTTTCTTATACACCACTAGCTTCTTGTGCTCGGGAAAAGGAAAAAAAAAAAAACCTTAGTCTGTCCCTGTCTCAATCTTATATGTGCGGGGTGGTTGGATATATCTTGAGTTACCATGCTACTGAAAATCATCTTCTCCAGTGAAATAGATGTATTTTTATTTTTTTGAATATTTCTTTTGCTGCTCGGCTTATAGATTACCCATGTTTATTTTCCCGTGGTGATTCCCATGAGGAGTGAATTAAATCGTAACTTTTGTGCATGCTTAGGTAATTGATTCATTGCTTTCTTAAAGGATCGAGACATATATTGGAAGATGATGCAGAAATATATTATATCTGATGTGACATCCATGTTGACACTCCCGGTCATTATACTTGAGCCAATGACATTGCTTCGAAAAATGGCAGAGCTTGTTGTCAATTTTATTGTATCGTTCAATTTCGTATCTTGTTCACCTTCTGTTGATTCTGTTGTGTGTGTTGTGGTGTGACAATTAATGGAATACTCTTACCTTTAAGACCAAGAAGATTATGTGAGGACCCCTGCACGCAGTTGGTTTATGCTGGTGAGATTCGACTTGTTTACTAAACGAGTTTAAATCTCGGCTTGATTAGTAAACGAGCTGGGTAACACTACAATGACTGCCAAAAAAAAAAAAAACCAGTCCTAGGTCAGTGAGCATGAAGATAGTCCTACAATGGGACTGGATCTGAGGATGGTCGTCAGTTCCCAAAACTAGAATGAAACGTCTGTCATCTTTACAGAAAAAAGTCGAGGACTCGAAAAACTTTACTTACTGTAAATTCAAAATACTCCTGCATTGTAATTATAATTAAAAAAATCCCAAAAATAAAATAAAATAATGAAAAATGAAAATTTGAGAAAATGCCAAACACCCCTAACTTTGTTTCGAAATTGAGTTTTTTTCGTTTTTATCCCCTAAACTATAAACTATGCATATTTTTTTTTACTTCGTTCATAAATTATCAATTTGATGATTATATCCCCTAAACTATGCATAGTTTTTTTACTTGTCCCTAAACTATCAATTTGACAATTTCATCCCCTAAACTGTATGTTTTGCAGTTTATTTGGTCCTTTTTTAACTCCTATTTGAGGATGAAATAGGTTAAAATGTGCATAGTTTAGGGGATGAAATCGTTAAATTGATAGTTTAAGGATGAAATAGAAAATATGTGCATAATTTAAGGGATGCAATCGTCAAATTAATAGTTTAGGGACTAGATAGAAAAAACACGAATAATTTAAGGGTTAAAAACGAAAAAAACTCTTTGGAATTCATTCCGGAACTGTCCAAAAAAAAAAAAAAAACCTCAAAGCAATCACCTCTCTTCTTCCCATCGAGGGGTGTTTGGTTTCGAATGCATTCTCTACTGTCCAAAAAACTCAAATCAATTCTTCCCATCGAGAGCTATCCACGATAGTCGATCCCTGGTCCAGTTAACTTCGTTAGAGTATTATTGTGGGTTCCAAACCCTTTTTGCGCCAAGCAGAAGAAGAAGAAGAAGAAGATTGATTTCCATCTCCCAACAACACTTGCCCGAGAAATTCTATTCTTATTCATTGATTGATCTCAATTGAGGATGCTAACCCTCAGATACATCACCAAAACCAGGGCTTTTCGTTCTCCTCTCCCCACCTCCTCCTTCACCTTCACAGACCCTTCTCCCTCTCCACATTACGACAACACCACGACCACCCTCTTCGCCAATTCACTAGCCACAACGACAACAACAATGATTCGCAGCGGCGGTGATGAATTCCAATTGCAAGCCAAGGACGTCGTGCTCTCCTTCAAAGACTGGTTCAAGGCCCGAGACAACCCCCTTCTGGACCGGATCTTCCACATACTGGGTCAGGGCGGCGATGGGCTAGAATCCGTTACTTTACATAAGTCTACCGATTTAGCTCTAACCCAACTCGGCCTTCGACTTTCAGAAGCCTTCGTGCTTGACGTGTTGAATTATGGGAAATCCAGAAAAGACGTGCTCTCCTGCCTCAAGTTCTTCGACTGGGCCGGACGCCAACAGGGCGGGTTCCACCACACCAGAGCAACTTTCAATGCCATTTTCAAGATCCTCTCTAAAGCCAAGCTCATGTCTCTCATGCTCGACTTCCTCGATACGTATAAGATGCAGAGGTTTGTTCACAAGGTTAGGTTTTATAGTACCTTAGTGATGGGTTATGCTGTTGCGGGTAAACCTGAAATTGCACTCCAACTGTTTGGTAAAATGCGGTTTCAAGGGATTGACTTGGATGGGTTTGCTTACCATGTGCTTTTGAATGCTTTGGTAGAGGAGAGTTATTTTGATGCGGTCGATATGGTGGGGAAGCAGATTTCGCTGCGTGGGTTTGAGAATGAGGTTACGTATTCAATACTTGTTAAGAACTTTTGTAAGCAGAACCAGCTGGATGAGGCTGAGTCGTTTATTCGGGGTTTGGTTAGTGAGGGATGGGTATTGAACGGTCGCTGTGTTAGTACCCTTGTGGATGCACTTTGCAACAGGAATATGTTTGAGAAGGCGGGTGAGTTGCTCGATGAGTTTTGTGGGTTGGGGATGGAGTACGCGGACCATGCTTATGGGATTTGGATTAGGGACCTTGTTCAATCTGGGAAGATAAACGGGGCTTTGGAATTCTTGAAGAGTAAAAAGACGCTTGAAGGATATGTTCCAGACCTGTTTCGTTATAATGTTCTGATTTGCAGGCTTTTGAGAGAGAACCGGTTAGAGGATGTATGCGATTTACTGATAGAGATGAAGGAGCGCAGGATTTCACCTGATGAGGTCACGATGAATGCTGCCCTATGCTTCTTTTGCAAGGCGGGTATGGTGGAAGTGGCGCTTGAGTTGTACAATTCGAGGAATGAGTTTGGGCTGTCCCCAAGTAGCATGGCTTACAACTATCTGATCAATACCCTGTGTGGGGATGGAAGCATTGATGAAGCCTATCATGTTTTGAAGGATTCGGTTGATCAAGGTTATTTTCCCGGTAAGAAGACCTTTTCGATCCTTGCGGATGCCTTGTGCAGGGAGGGTAAGTTTGATAAGATGAATGAGTTGGTTGTTGTTGCTCTGGGGCGAAATATGATGCCGAGTGATTCCATATATGATAAGTTCATATCCGCTCTGTGCAAAGCTAGGAGAGTGGAAGATGGTTATTTGATACATGGGGCATTGAACAGGTATAACAAAGTAGCGAGTAAAAATACTTACTTCAACTTGATACATGGTTTCAACAAGTCCAATAGGGGCGATATTGCTGCTAGACTGCTCATAGAAATGCAAGAAAAGGGTCATAGCCCTACCCGTAAACTGTACAGAGCTGTCATTCGTTGTGTGTGTGAGATGGAAAATCCAGAAAAGCAATTTTTCAAATTGCTGGAGATGCAATTGTCTCGTCATGAACCGAACTGTCAAGTTTACAGTTTTTTCATTGATGGAGCTGGACATGCCAGGAAACCTGAGTTGGCCAGACAAGTATTTGAGATGATGGTGAGAAGTGGTATAGAACCCAATTTGGGTTCCGACATTCTGATGTTGCAGAGTTATCTAAAGAGCGAAAAGATTTCTGATGCTCTATATTTCTTTCGGGGCTTGTCCCAGAGAAGAAGGATTGGGAAGAAATTGTGCAACACCATAATTGTTGGTCTTTGCAAAGCCAACAGGCCTGACCTGGCATTGGAGATGTTGGGAGAAATTCGGGAAAACCAAGTAAAACCGAGCCTAGAGTGTTACGAGGAGCTTGTAAAGGTGCTGTGCTCAAACAAGAGATATAATATTGTTGTAAATCTCCTTGATGACTTGACAAAAGTTGGCCGACCTATTTCGTCCTTTATAGGCAATGTACTTCTTCTCCATTCATTGAAAAGTCAAGATCTTTATTGGACTTGGGTTAAGACAAGAGATGAGCAAAATGAGACAACGTCTAGTTGGTTGCTTGGCCGGTTGATTTGTGCTTTTTCTAGCCAGACAATGAATCAAGATGTTAAGGACTTGGAAGAATTGATTGAACAGTGCTTCCCACTTGATATCTACACATACAATATGTTGCTTAGAAAACTAAGCATGGTGCATATGGACCAGGCTGTTGAGTTATTCAAGAGGTTATGTCAGAGAGGTTATGAGCCCGATCGATGGACTTATGACACCTTAGCTCATGGGTTTTTCAAACATGGTAGGACTGTGGACGCCAAAAGATGGGTTGAGGTGATGTTTCGCAAAGGACTTGATCCTACTGAATGTACTCAAAGATTCCTCTAACAGAATTATGGTCACAGTGACAGGTACAAGACGCTAAGCTATTATAGAGCCTGTTGGTTGGGGCATTCATTACATCTACAGATAGTTTGATTGTTTTGTATCATTTTTTAATCCATTGGCTTCCCCCACAGTCAACCAAATTTAGCAATATAGCATTTTTCCTATATCTTGGAATGGCAATTGTAAAGCTTTAGTTTGTTATTGATATGCATATACCCAATGTTCACTTTCGTGCTGCGTTATGATGCTCGTTTCCCTGAACTCTGAGTATGAGATACATTAGAGCTAGGGACGTGCAGAGAATGAGTAGGGCTGGTCATCTTCTGACTTTCTGAGTTTATTAATTCTGTAAGTGAAAATAAAGAGCGAAGGCTGGAGATGCTCTTAGGCTATCTCCAATGCTTACTTTCCTCCTTCATCAACTGTGAGTTTGAATTTGGGAAGAAATTCCCCAACTTTATTCTAGAACCCATTTGTATCACATTAGATGGAAATTTTATTTCTTGATCCTCACTCTTTTAGCCATTTCGTAAAAGCTTTTGAGTTTTGAGAAATGCGTAGCATCCCAAGATTTTTTGTTCGTCAAATTCGCTGAAAAACATGGTTCTCCCTTGATTTAGATGAAACTAAGTTCATTTTATTGTTTTTTGGAAAGACTGGAGATCATTTTCTTGTGATTTTGTGTTGGTAAAGAGCTGGAGATGTCAACATACTAGTATTGCATTTAGTCCTTGATAACCTATATATTGTCGCCATGGTCCCCTTTGTCTTGCATGAATTGGTGGGAAAAGAAAGTAGAAATCTATCACTTGCTTGAATAACCGGGCTGATTCTGAAATTCATCCCAAATTCTCGGAATGCTGAAGAGATATGGCGCACGGCTACGGAAGTTTGCCATGTATTTAGATCCTGCACTAAGTGCAGTGATTCCAAAGGTGTTCCTATTTCAATATGGTAAACAACACATCCCCCTCTTTTACTTTTCTAATTACAGAATGGCATTTTGGAGTGCATTGGCAGTGTCCCCAAAATTTTTAAAATCCAGCATCTTAGAAATCTCGATGATAACCTGGCATTCTAACTTATTTTGTCAGGGTATTCCAGAAGCAGCAGAGGTTGCTGTTGCAGTGTCTCATTTACCTGTAAATCAGACAGCCTCTGGGGGGGGGGGGGGGGAGGGAACTGGTGCGGCAGCAGGCGGGCCCATCTTTGGAGTTCCTAATTCATCTCCCTTGAGTTTGTTTCCACAGGTTTAACATTACTGTCATTTGGTACATACCTGTCTGCTTTCCTCTTATGCGTTTCTTATGTAGTTTAAACTGAAATATCTCTAGGAAACAGTTCCTGCTGGTGGCGCTGGTGCTGGACTTGGTCCCTTGATTTCATTCGAAGTAGCCAACAGGTTTGGTTCATATCTTATTTGGTTGCATTCCCTGAGCTACGAAGCTTGTGATAATGGGAGTAAGGTCTTTGGGATTTGCATTAAAGTAACTAGATCTGCATTCAGTTTAAGTAGTATTTTGCAAGCTTTTATGAGATGAGATGAACCTAGATTTTATCGTTTTTTATTAGATCTTGGTATGGCTATTGAATTTTGTCGTTTTCCTTCGCTTTCTTTTCAGTTCCAATCCTTGCGTTCAATGGTGCAATCGAATCCACAGATTTTACAGGTCCATATGCATTCTTTTGTTATCAGATAATATATTCCTTTTGTAATGGGTTGTGTGTTGTTTGCTCAGTTAAAGCCCGTGCTTCAGGAGCTTGGAAAACAAAATCCCCAACTTTTAAGACTTCTTCAGGTGCACCATGGCATGCAGAGTTTCTTCAATTGATGAATGAGCCTGTAGGTACTTGTGCTTATAATTTTGCTAAGAATTAATAAGAGTGAGTAAATGCCAATTTTTCTTGTTTATAATTTCCTAGGCAATGGAGTTCTGGGATACAGGAATTTGAACCTTGTGATGTCTTGGATGTCTTGGGCCTTTCCTTGAGGTTGAGGTATAGCGGTCTTTCCAGTCCTTGGTGGTGTTGGCTTGTAAGAAAGAGGAAGAGTGCTTGGCTCTTCACCACTTTGTGCCTCTCATAGATTATTTGGGGAGAGCGCAGAAGGACGTTTTGAGAACTTAAGGAACCTACGTAAGTAGTATTTCAGGTGGTTGCCCACTTCAATGGCTGGCATACTATTTCCAAATTAACAATTTGCACATCTCACAAACTTGAGAGTTTAAAGGATGGCTGCACAATTTGTATTTTTTGACTACATTGCTCCTCCAATTTCTGTTTCTAACTTCTTCGTTGTTCTCTTCTGATTCAATCCGCCGACAGGCTGATACGTTGTCTTGGTTACAAACAATGGGAGAAACTTTATAGAATTCTTTAAAGTCAGCACATCGAAAGGCCCGAGTTGACTGCTACGCACAGCTGTATTCAACCATGAAGATGAAGGTAGGCAGTTTTTTTTTTAATTTTCTCAGATTATAGCTGATTTCAATACTGCGATTTTATCATTTTAGAATAATCACGCAGCAACCAAAGAGTGATTGTCATGGAACAATTACATTATAGAACAACTTTGAATTTAATGAGTATTAATTCATGCCATGAAATATATAACAAACAAATCTTAAACTTAAAACTTTAAAATACCTCGGTCTTTCCTTCAACTGTGCATTGTTGTCAATATGACATATACAACCCTTCACCGCAAATCTATACAAACTCATCTCAGTAGTGATGTGACGTATCCCATTCATTCTCGTTCCTCATTTTTCACCTACAAAAATATGTATGAAATAATTCCCTCATGACAGCTGTTGAAAGTTGAATCAAAATTCAAATCTCTAAAATTTGAATTAAGCGAATAAAATGGTTTAGCTGTATAAGATTTCTTTTCCCCAGCAAAAGTTTAGTTGTATAAGTTACTTGAATATTATAGGTTGCTTGGGTAACCATCTCCATTGATATACCACCACAAAAGGAAGACAATCAAACTGTGTGGCCTAAAAGTAATGAGCTTTATAGCTTCTTAGTTAGCACACAATGAGAGAAAACAAAATTTAGAAGCCAAAAGAACTAAACTATATGTAGTCCTCCATAATATCCTTGATGAATTTGTTCTGGGCAATTGCAAGCAGGAGAAGGAATAATAATTGTAAGACATGACGATCGAACATGATGCAGAGAATATTGAAAGATTTTAAATTCCTGAAATTTCTTATTTTTTGGTGTATGCTAAGTTTGCAAGGTCAAAGATAGATATTAGAAGTATAATATATCTAATAAGAATGCCAATATAGATATAGATTCAAATCTTTCTATAAATTTCTCATTCTTTTTAAAAACAGTTACTATATATCCTCATTTTTTCAAAAATTAGTTTAATTTTATTAGTAAGCCAATCAATTAAAAGCAAGATTTATGGGTTTCAAATTTAGAGAAGAGTTATAACATAGAATCTTTGATGCATATGATTATGTCACATGCTTCGCTCAAAATTCTATATATAACTAACCAATTAGTTTGTGCCACTTGTCGCGATGAGAGCCCTACTCACGAAAAATCATCCTACAATACTATATACTAGCAGTAAACCCGTGCTATGCACGGGAATCGAAACACAAAAATGAATAAAGTTTAATGTATGGTTTCAATCGTAAAAAAGTTGTTATTTTGTGTATTTCTAATACCGATGTGCTATTATGTCAAAATTTTACCTCTTGTATAATGAAAATATTGCTTGGTCAACGTAAATGTGTATCACAATTCCTAATTTAAAAAGCACATTATCGAAGTGTAATCCGTATAGTCAAATGTGTTTGATTTATTATGTGCTATTACAATAGTTATTATTATTTTTAGAAGTACACCCGTGCTATGCACGGATTAAAGGTTTTTTTTTTTTGATAACCGGATGTCCAGGCCAGCTTGCACACATCTTGACTAATTTCGGGGCCCTAGACGTAACGACTGGGCATGACCCCCAGAGGCCCAAAAAGTTTGTTGGCAAGGGAAAATCGAACCTGAGACCTTAGGTGGGAGCCCTCAAGTCCCAAGGCAATACCACTTTCCAACTCCTTGGGGTTCAAGAATTAAAAGTTAAAAAATTCTGTAACTAATAAATGGACGTGATTTTGTTTTTGTTATGCGTATCCTGCCACTTTGATAATAAAAAATTTCTCTGTATAAGATCATATTAACACTTGTTAACAACAATTAAAGCCTAAATGAGCGATTAAAGGCTTCAATTCATTTACCAAAAAGAGGAGGAAAAAGAAAAGAACTTCCTTCAAGAAGTTTTATAGATAAGTAAAAAAATAAATGTAAAAGATCATAATAGAATGACAAAATATATAGTTTCATACCATTTTTCTTGACTTCAATGGGTCTCCCATAGATCCATGAAGGGATCATAAACCTAGCAAAAACCCGTGCTATGTAAGGACGATTTCAAGTGCACACGCTGAAAAAAATTCATATCCAACAAATCTCAATTTAGTGTAAATTGTCAAAACTTATAATCATTCATCACATCTACTAAAACTCAAGAAACGTAAAACAAATATATTTGAAACTTAAACCAACAATTAAAACTTTCATTATGAAATTCCCAATGCATTTCATTGCGAAATCCAAAATTTAAGCACGATTGTTTGCACATAAAAAGTTAGAGTAAAAACCAATCACATATGAAAAGCACTGAAGATGTCCTCGAGGCTTGAGATACACACCTGCAAAGGATAAAAACTAACATCATAAAAGTTAAGACCATGAATGGCTTGCAGTTGCACTCATGTATTTGTATAGACTTAATAGTAACGATTTTAGAAATGATAATATCCGAAGGAAAAAATCTTACTTTTCCTTTGAATTTTTTTTTTGAAACAACAAATCACGACTGATTGGTAGTTTGTAAAGATTTTTAAATTGGAACTTCCAATTTTATTGGATAACTTTCGCTCCATTATGGGAATAAATTGAAGTGTTTGAATTGGGAAAGATTGAGATTTTGGATTTGAAAATTCGAAAAATATTTTTAGGATGTGTGTAATCAAATCCCACGTGTTGCTCGAAAACCCCAATCACAATCCAATTACTTCATGTCACTTGTCGCGACCACGCTCCTCCTCGCTAAAACCCATCCTGCAATACTATATATATATATGCACACAGAGAGTGAGAGACGAGAGACGATTGTAATAATCAACTGAATTCAAATTTTGCAATTACTTTGCATGTACCGGACTTTGTGATAATAAAGAGAACATAAAAGAGAGGAGATTGCGTCATAAGTGGGATTGAAAGAGGTTTTTTGGGGTTTGTAAAACAGATTTTTTTTTTGAGTTATTTTTAGCCATGAGGTTCAAATTTATGCTCATCTATAACATACACAGACCGTTAGATGTAGAAATAGATGATTGAGATTTATTAGAGGACAAATATTCTCTCTTAAGATGCTGAGCTGTTTTATTTCCATTTCAGTAGGATCGCTCCCTAGAGAGATAAATTGGTGGAAACAATTGGATGCAATCCTGGTATGTGATTTCATGCAATATGAAATTGATTTGATATTTTGACATTATAAAGAAGCCAATGAAAAAGTGAAAGTTACATTTGCTTATGTTTCTCTATCCCATTTTGTTTGTTCATTATTTGTTTTATACGTAATTATTGTTTTATCTTTCAATGTGAATCTTCAAATATATGCAATATGGATTGGGTAAATTTCACTTACCTCCCCTGAGGTTTCTAACAAATACAGGGACCTCCCCTAAGGTTTCTAAAATTCCACTGACCTCCCCTACTTTTGAAAATAAATTTCACATACCTCCCCTGCCGTTAAAAATCGCGTAACGGTGTTAACTTTGATGGTGAAATGCCGTTAATGCCCTTAAGTTCAAACTTTAGTTTGTTTTTTTCCTTGTTTGAGTTTATATTGCATAAAAATTTTATGCGTGAAAATGTAACTTAATTATTTACTTTTTTCTTACAACTATCTTTTCTTTAACTCAATTTTTTTTTAATTTTTTAATTCCCATAAGATATATTTTTACATTTGATAATGAAAACAAGAATATCAATAATCACTTAAATCCACTGCTTATATTGCTAACTTTATTTTTTATTTTTACTTTTTTTAGGTTTCTTTTTCTTTATCTAAATCTAAAACTCTAACTAGACTTCTTTTTATTCTCTATATTTTTATAAATTTTACCTAATTGCGCTACCCTTTTTTTTTTTTTTTTTTTGCATTAGAGGCAATAAAGGTCTAAAAAAAACTGTTAGTATCAAAAAAAATTGGATAACTTGTGTAGACCAATTAAAGGATCCCATTGAGAAAAAAAATAGTCTAATTTTTTTAAAAAAAAGCAAAACTCATTAATACATTATTTTTTGCGTGCATAATGCAAATGCAAGGATCTCACCAATAATGGATAGTTTTTTTTTCAATGGGATGCCATTGAAAACCTTGCATTTGCATTATGCATGCAAAAAATAATGTATTTATGAGTTTTTTTTAAAAAAAAAATTGGATTATTTTTTTTCTCAATGGGATCCTTGAATTTGTGTAAAAGAATAACCCGAAAAATTTCATGCTAATATATTTTTTTATGCGAAATGCTTGTTTCTCCTAAAAGGATGTTCATCTTTAGTTTAGACCATTATTACCTCTAATGCAAAAAAAAAAAAAAAGCGCGGTTATGTAAAATATGTAAAGAAAAGAAAAGAAAAATGAGTCTAGTTAGAGCTTTAGATTTAGAGAAACAAAAAGAAACCTAAAATAAAAATTTGCATTGAAAATTTGAAATTTTATTGGGATAAAGTCACCAATAAGTAGAAAAATGGACTTGCAAATTTACCATGTTTATTTAATTAAGAATGTATTTTATGATGTTTTGTACAATTTTTGCGTAAAATTTTGACTTACACATTGAAAAAATTAAATTATGTAACATTATAATTAAATTCACATTGAAAAAATAAGATTTTATTTTTACATAATTTCTCCTTCAATATGGATCTCATTTTGTAGATCTCTTCAAGTAGATTTTAAATATATAAATTTCATAAAAAATGAATATATAATACTCCCTCCGTCCCTTTTTAAGTGTGTTACCTCGTAATTCCAACTTATTTTCTCTCACATCAACTTTTACATCAACTTTCCACTACTTACCCTTATCAATATAATAATACCCACTAACTTTTTTAAAAGGAATCTACTTTTAAGGGCAAAATAGGAAATGTACCCACTAACTTTTCAAAACACACACTTATTAAGGGACAGCCCAAAATGGAAATGTCTACACTTATTAAGGGACGGAGGGAGTATAAAAGTTATAAATATTTTAAGATTTAATATAAAAAAGAGGAGAGGGGGGGGGGGATGATATCATCATTTTCATTCACCTTTTCTAACGGAAGTTAACGGCAGGGGAGGTATATGATATTTATTTTCAAAAGTAGGGGAGGTCAGTGAAATTTCACACCCGATTTTTTTTTGTCTTGTAGTGAATTTCACGTGAATTTTGTCGCTAAAAAAAAATGGAAATGTATTTATAAAAAAAGGGGTGTAATAATCATTACCCAAAATAAAAGTGCATGATCCATAAACAATAAAAAAACCATCAGTGATGCCAAATTTCAACTCTTAGAAGGCATAATGTACCACTAGTGATGCCCAATTTCAACTCTTTAAAGCATAGTGTGAGGCAATTGGCTAGAATTTGGGGAGAGTTCCTTCGTGGCCCAATTTTAAAATGCAGAGGTCTTCAGCAAGGTTGTACGTTTCTCGGACTAGTCTTCACGGTCACTTTCTCTCATAGTAATTTCACACGCTTACTCATGAGGTGAGATGGTCCGAAAAGTTGCTGACAAGAAGAAATGAACTTGAGACCTCAGGAGGGAGCAAACCCCTAAATCTCAAGCCAAGACCACCAATCTACTTACTACTCTCTCCGTCCCTTTTATAGTGTGTACATTTTCATTTTGGATTGTTCCTTAATAAGTGTGTGTTTTGAAAAGTTAGTGGGTACATTTCCTATTTTGCTCTTAAAAGTAGATTCATTTTTAAAAAGTTAGTGTGTATTATTATATTGATAAGGGTAAGTAATTGAAAGTAGATGTAAAAGTTGATGTGAGAGAAAAATAGTTTGAATCCCCAGGTAACACACTCAAAAAGGGACGGAGAGAGTATTATTTAGTGCTCCTGGAGTACAACCATGCGGTGGTCCGGGATACTCCAACACCACACATTCTCGTGAGACCCATAACTAACTATATGAACCTTACGTAAATGTATAATACTAGAGTGATCCGAAACACCACGTGAATGTGCTATAAAACTACCGAATAATTAGTCAGACCACCAAACCAAAACCCTGGGTTACGTTGCTATATCTGGCGCAGTTGCGGAATTT
Source organism: Gaultheria prostrata (assembly GCA_036023075.1). Classification (NCBI taxonomy): domain Eukaryota; kingdom Viridiplantae; phylum Streptophyta; class Magnoliopsida; order Ericales; family Ericaceae; genus Gaultheria; species Gaultheria prostrata. Next base: position 77,471 of record JAXBDA010000202.1, on the reverse strand, counting down.
TTTTTTCCTTAATCGGTTGGACAAAGTACTAAAAGCTAGCAGAAGTCGAATACCTTATGGTTGGTCTAGAGGGCCGAACCACGAGTTAACTTGAACTCCTTGGAATACTAATAGAGCTGCCCCTGAACATCCGTATTCAGTGGTTTCGGTTCGGTCCAAAAGGACCTGACCCCTGACCCATGCGCTGAATTCGGAAGACGGGGATATAATCATGGCGTCAAGCTGTGAGCACGTGAGCTCGGCCACGTGTCCACCGAGTGTCATCCATTACGTCACGAACCAAAACGGTTACAGGTAACGTCAGGAACTCGTGCCGTGCACGAGGGGCTTCAAGAGTAAGTACCAACCTCCTATGTATACCCTAGGGAGACGGACGTCGTTTCTTATCTAAGATTTGTTTGTACTTCTCTCTCTTCTCCAAGTGCTAATTTAAGCATCGGAGTGCCCTCCAGCGACTAGCTGGGGAGTGGCACTAATGGTTGCTTCATTTTGCAGGCCCTCCCTACAAATCGACACAAGTTCCAGCAATGACATGAGAGAAATTCGAACCTTGAAAATCATGCATAGGGAGGGAGAGAAACCTTATTTCACTTATATCGCGTGCTTGTTGGCATCACCTGTTGGAGAAAATATATAGAATAAGAATTTCTGAAAAGAATAATAATACCAAATGATACTCATTAGTCAAATTCACGAAATAAAATTGATAGAGAAAGGATTAAAAAATCCTGTGGGGTGGTCGAGGCACGCAAATAGCGCTCTCCTTAGGAAAGATACACCCCCTTCTCCACGGGGTTGAATGGTGCTCCTTCCCCAAAATATAACGACGTTCGAGTTTTCTTCTGTGCAGTATTTCTTGTCTTGTAGTGAATGTTATGTGTAATTTTGTCCCTAAAAGACAAAAAGGGGAATGCATTTACATGGGTGTAATAATCATTACCAAAAATAAAAGTGCATGATCCATAAACAATAAAAAACCACCAGTGATGCCCAATTTCAACTCTTTAAAGCATAATGTGAGGCAATTGGCAAGAATTTACAATACATTACAATATCTCACGACGAGTCTTCATATTTTTAAAGCATTGAATTATACTTTCATTATCATCATTCTTAAACATTAGGTAGTATTCAATTCTTCCTTCATTCTTTGGCTTGTTTTGATTCTATGTGATTCCTTCAACTCCTTCTTTGAGTTTTTACTTTGATACGGAGAGAGAGAAAAGGAGAGAGAAAAAAAAAGTTGGTTTCTTTTAATATCTTTTATTTGTTTTTATGCCTTAGGGCCAGCTGCCCCCCACAACTATCCTAATAGTATGTCGGATTCATGATAAAAGAAACAATAAATTTATTGGGCTAGGCTTATTTAGTTTTTTTGGGCTATGACATTTTGTCTAAATTTAGTTAGACTTTCATTTATTTTAATTTTGCACGAGTAACCCACCACTGGCAGTCCTCAAGAAAATTTAATTTACATCTAAAAAATATTCATTTTTTAGTGCATTTTTTTAATCCAACGAATTAACTTGAACTCCCTGGAATACTAATAGAGCCGCCCTTCAGCATCCGTATTCTGTGGTTTCAGTTCGGTCCAAAAATGGACCCGGCCCGTGAGTTGATTCAGAAGATGGAGATAATATCATGGTGTCACGTTGTGAGTACGTGGGCTCAGCCACATGTCCACGGAGCATCATCTATGACGTCACGTAACCAAAATGGTTACATGTGACGTCAGGAACTCATGCCGTGCACTTGGGGCTTCGAGAGTAAGTACCAACCTCCTATGTATACCCCAGGGAGAGGGACGTCGTTTCTTATCTAAAATTTGTTTGTACTTCTCCCTCTTCTCCAAGTGCTAATTTAAGCATCGAAGTTCCACCCAGTGACTAGCCAGAGTGGCGCTAATTTTTGCTTCATTTTGCAGGACCACAAGTGCTAGGAGCTTGAGGAAAGACGGATTGAACTGATGGAGTTGTTGGCAAACCACCACCCCACAGTTGGTTAATGATATATGATTTAAATTACTAACTTTCATAAGTTCGTCCCAGGGGTTCGATCCAACAAACCTGTTTCTCTTGTTGATAACAATGCAGTGTACTTGTAAGACATGCATAAAAGATCTCTAGGAATCATGCTTTCTAATTGCATTCAAATGCGCAAGTGATGATCCCTCATGTGGCCCCTTATGTGATTCAAAATCGGATTGACCACGGATCCATTAATGACGATCCAAACAGTTCATTTAATTTGCAAGAATTGATGTGTTAAACATTCCTACAAAAAATCAAGTTCGTTGGACATAGATATTCATTTACACGAATCTTTCACCAATTTCCGATAAACTTGATTTTTGGCATGGACAATGAACATATCAAGACTTACTACATGAACAATTTAGATAGTCAAATAGTGATGTAGGGAAGCGTATGAATTAAGATGTGTGAAACGAGGACAATCACAAACGCTTATTTGAACTAGAGGTACTCCCTCATTGAACAAACGTTTTAAGAGAAACCTCTTATTTTCAACCGATTTGCCCTAAGGCTTACAACTCAATTTATAGTAGAAGATATCCTACATACTAGAAAATAAAGAAAAAAGAAATGATAAACTTGAAAACTAAATTTCTTCTTGACCAAACAAAAATTAAAAAGAAGCTAAATACACTAAACTAGGAAACAGAATATTCTAGAACAATTATTTCTAAAATTGTAAGACTTCGTAACAAAATTACTAAAACTAAAATAAGGAAAACTTAAAATACTATTTGTAAGTAATATTAAATTTTCAATTTGCATCATTCTCCTCAGCTTGAAGAAACTCGTCATCGAGTTTATAGAGTTGGATTCGGCGAATCTGGTCCGCGTCAATCTTGTACTTCAAATTAACTTTTTCGAAGCTAAATTGTAAGAAAAAATCTTCAAAAATTAAAGAAGTAATTTCTGTCAACAAAGTCAATCCATCTTACTTGAGAATGGAAATCCACGAGTTTTTCCTTGTAGAGTACTCCTCCATAAATCTCTAAAAAAGGTCTATATACTCTGATATTTCGAATCCTAGTGATGGACATACGTTGATCTCCTTTTTCCCAAGGTTCAAGACGATATCCAATGAGTTCAACCCATCAACTTTTTCAACGATAGCAACAAACCTTCTTCTTAATGTCATTTTGATGCCCACTTCCACAAATTCATCCTTCATTTCCTCTTCTACTTCTGCTTTATGAATGATAGTTTCCTCATCATCCGGGTACTCATCAAATTTTGGAGGTGAATCCCAATCAATTTATGATTGCGACAACGAAGGATTCGTGTCCAAAAATATTTTATCCGATTCTTCCTCAAATACATCGTTGATAAAATCTCCTACGTCTCCCTCAACTAAAATTTCTTCTATGACATCTTTTTTTTCCTCCATGAGATTGTTGAAGCCCAATTTTTTTTGAAATCTCAATTTTCATACTAGACTCACAATAATGAAAACCGCGGGTATGAGTCATGACCTCTCGACCCCGCCCCTTTGGCAGGCGAGTACCACCAAAAGGTTTAGAGCAATCGTCATCCGTATCCTTAAACTCCTCCTGAGTGTTAGGGTGAAACGGACGCGCGGCGAGGTTGGTATGCAACTTCTAGAGCCTCGAGTGTCTTTTACTTCTTCCATCCCCCGTTTCTGTTGCCTCTTCCCCTTTGCGACTTGTGCGAGGGCTGAGTGGAAGTTGCGGCTGAGGCGACAGACTGGGGTTTCTTAATTTTCCACCCGCTCTGTGAAGGGCGTGGAGGTCGTACGACAGTGTATTTTAGCTTATACGCTGCTTCTAGCGACGCGGAGAAGGTTTGAATTCTGACATTGACAAGGTAGGGTTGATACTTGCATTGAAGGCCAGTGGTGCAAATTTCCACCAAGTGCTCTTCGTCAACTGGTTCAAGGCAATCCATCGCGCAGTTTTGAAACCGCTTGATATAGTCAATGATGTCTTCATTGTGGCCTTGCATTTCCTTGACTAGCGACAAGCTCGTGACCCTCTCGCGCGTTTGAAAGAACTTGGTGTAGAAACGATTCACCATATCTTCCCAAGTAGTAACGGAGTAGGGCGTGAGATTGACATACCATGTGTATGCGCGCGTCGTGAGAGACTTGAGAATTCTCGCAAACGGATATTAGTGTCAACAGAGTAGGCGCCGAGGGTTTCAATGAACCGTACGACATGCTCTTGAGCATTTCCCTCCTTTCCATCAAACTTAATGAACTTTGGAGGAGTATACCCTTTAGGATATGGGATCTGCAGGATAGACAGGGGGTAAGGTGGTTGAATATCGGGGCGGGTGGGGGGGTAGAGTTGCTTTGGTTTTTTCCTTCTGAAAGAGGGCATGTACTTTGGCCATTGTAACCACTTGGTGTGAGCCATTTTCTCTATTGCCTCCCATCTAGTGAACTGAACCTGTTCCAGTGGCCTGAGCCGCTGGAATAACAGTGTGAGCTTGGTTGTTCACTACATTTAGGATTTACGGGCTGCCACCAACAGGACCTGCACCTTAAACACCCAGAACCTGTTCGACTCCAGGTGTTACTGGTGGCCTCGGTCCTCCCCCAGCATGGATTTGCCGGGTCGCCTGCATTGGTGGTGCCTTAGGCATGGCTGACGTGATAACTTCAGTAAGACAGGTGATGGCCGCGAGGAGCTATGCCTGAGTAGCTTGCATTTGAGCGATGCCAGCTTGCACGGTCTAAAACATGTCCAAGGGCAGGTTGCCTTGGTTTCTTGCTTCGGCTTCATTTTCGGCTTGTCTCGATCGGTGTTAATCTGACCTCGCTAATGGATGATGACATTGGTCTTCAAATTTTAAGTCGAAGTGCACGTAGACTTAAACACAATGACGCTGATGAATTAGAAATATATCTATTTTAGGCCATTATCTTGCTCTCTAAGGAATGGGTATGTCAGCAATGGATTGCAGGAATTATTGTCCCCAATACAAAATTATACTCTTGTATTTTATGATGTTCAAAATTGTACACTATAGTTTTGGGGTAACATGTTTGACAAAGGCACACACCACACCACACCACACCACACACCAAAGTCAACAGAGTTCATAACTACTTTATGACCAAATTAGCAATGTAGGAGTAGAATTGAAAGAGCTTTTGAACTTTCTCGGATTAGTTTGGTTGTAGTTGGAAAATTTATTACAAAGTTGTTCATGACAAGATATCTTTGTACTGCTACCGACCACATACATAAAAAGCAAAGTTGGGCTGGCTTGATGCTTTGAGTGGTGTTTTTTGTTTTGTTTTTTTTGGAAAGCAGGTGGTTATTGTTGTTGCAAATTTATGAGGAAGTTTGGCAGTTTGCACTATGTTTGAATCTAGTAGTCTTTGATTATTAGTTTTGGATATAACAATATAGACTTAAGTTTATTTTAACCGAATATTTGTATCATAATAACCCATATGACATTGTTGTCATTGAACAACCATATTCACGGCCTGTGGGTCCTTTTTTATTACACATGATTGTGACTATTTTATATTTTGTCTAATGTGATCCTACGTTAAAGAAGCTTGCATTAAACAATTTTAGAGCACGAGTTTGTTCTAAAATTTGTAAGACATATATGGCACAAAGGATGGAGCCAGGGGAAGACAAGTGGTGGCGAGCACGAGTTTGTTCTAAATCCCCAAATGTCTCCAGGTTGCACAAAATCCCCAAATGTCTCCAGGTTTCTACACTCTCCATCTCTACCCAAAAAAAACTCCACGGCTTCACTACACCAGGTGGGATTGATCTCCCTTGATGAATCGCGCACAGTTCAAATTTTGACCCCCCTTATAAAAAATCCTGGCTCCGCCCCTGATTCTCACTACACGCTTGTAGTGAGTTGCTCACTACAAGCTCCCGGTTCAGTGTCCCACAATACTTAATTCCCTACTTGGAGATTACCCAGTAATTGATCTTGTATACATTAATCCCACACATCTGTATCAATTCATGAGCTTTAGTTTGGTCCCCTAACAATGAGTACCGAAGAAATTAGGGGCCACTTTCGGCTTAAAGCAAACAAGAAGTCAGTAAATACTGGAATATTATTCTTGAGCATCAACCACAAAAAAAGGTGATGACGAAAGATATCTACTTCCAACGGGTCCGGCGTTGGTGTTGTGCACGCCGTGCACATGTACACGGTCCTCGCCGTCCGTTCGGCGATTCAATGATCCAGATTGAATCTTATAATGAATGGCTCGGATGTGGCGAGGCTCGAATTCAATCTGGACAATTGAATTGCCAAACGGACGTTGAGGATCGTGCACAGCACGCATATTGTGCACGGGTGCACAACACCAACTCCGGACCCACTTCCAACACACATTATATACGGATTTCTCCATAATGTGTGGTGAAAGCTTCCTTGAAATATTGCTCCAAAAACAAGGAATAATATCCCAGCGGTGAACTCTAGGGGTTGCATGTTGAAGTAATTAATCGACTTGTCTTGGCGGGACTTATCATTCCAACTTCGAAGGCTCGATTTCAATCGGCAAAGTTTTGTTCTCGGGCAATCTCACCTCAAGCAAACGAGTGAAAAGTGAAAACAGCTATGAAAAGAACCGGAAAGACTAGTTCGATTTATCCGGACACCATTCATTACGAAAAGAAAAATCTACGAGGTGACGCAGTGCCCACTACTACCTACATTTAAAGACCAGAATCATTCAAGTTTTGTTCTCCAAGTAAATAATTCAACAAAAGCAATTTGACATACATAAAATGCGACCTCAGAGAATATGCTCAAACCAATAAATAAAGGAGTATACACCCAGTCGCATCAAACAGAGCCACTCATAGTTCATAGGAGAAATTCTTCACCGCCAAGTGGGCATCATCCTATGTGGCGTCCGAACACACGTCTCGATTGTCCAAAAGTATTTTGGACGGCCTAGATTTTAAAGAGAAAAAGAAGGGAGAGAGAGTGAAAGAAATCTAGGCCGTTCAAAATACTTTTAGATGGCCGAGATTGTGCACGGCACTAGGTGGCCTTGCCCACCCGGCACTAAATTTTATTTCTCATATACATCGACTGATTTGACAATTCATAATTCAAATATTCTCAAAATATCATAGTAAAAATTCATCCTAAGTTTGCAAAGTAGCATTGTTGCTTCACTCGTTACTTTCAATGAGACATTGTTTACAAGTTACACTCACAACTTCCCAGCATTTTTCGTTTATAGCAACTCAAGATCTATTATTATTACCATTGAATTTTACAAAACATGTAGCTCTTCAGAGAACCAAATAACCATTTCAATATTCATATGAGTAACAAAATTAATGTATCTCAATTGATTCATATACAATATATCAGCAAAAATTGAATAATTATCAGTCATATCTCATATCTGCACTGTTGATCGCCAAGCACGGATAAACTGGATCAGATCAACACGAATGTTGTCCCTTCCCAGACAGCACGCACCCGTTTCCATTATATAAAAAAATGGGTTAGAACACAACGAAATTGTCAGTTTCAGAGGGTTGGTCCAGTCCTTCAACCCAAACCCCACCATTACTCATCATCTTGTCCTTCATCTGTTCATTCCTTTTACTTTCAGATTCCTTACCGTTACTGCTGCTGTGATTTTTCCCAATTTTGAACACCCCATTCACAAAAGCCTCCACATCAATAACCCCTTTCTCTCCTTTCAATTCCTCCTCCTCCGGACCCACCGGAATGTACGGCGGCCGCGTAATTTCAACGATCGATTCCCAATCAACCCCTCGGAAGTAATCGTGGCCCTTGATTCCCTCCACTGAGATCCTCTGCTTCGGGTCCTTTTCCAAGAGTTTTCCAATCAGGTCCCTCAACGGCGTTGGCTCTCCCACCAGCTCCGGCGGCTTCGTCAGAACGCGGTAAAAAGTCTCTTTCCGATTTGACCCCTTGAACGGCGTCGCTCCGTACAGCATCTCGTATAAAACGACGCCCAAGCACCACCAGTCGACGGCGAAATCGTGGCCGTGGCCTGATATGATCTCAGGCGCCACGTACTCCTCCGTGCCTACGAACGAGTTCGTCTTCTCGACCGAGTCGGACTCGCAACTCGACGAGTCGACGGGGAGTTCCGGCCGAGATACCGAGTCATCCGGCGTAATACCGGAGTTGCAAAAAAACATAGGGGAAAAGAATCGATTAGTCTTCTTCTTCTTCACGCTCTTCGATTTCTTCAACTGTTCTGATTTTGAAGCCGATTTGGCAATGGAAACAATTTGCGGGGATCTTACGGAGAGTTTTGTGGAGAGATCGAAATCGACGAGCATTAGGTGTCCGCTTTCTTGTACCATTACGTTTTCTGGCTTCAAATCTCTGTATACTATTCCTAATCCGTGCAAATACTCCAATGCAAGCACTAATTCAGCAGCATAAAACCTGAATGGATATTGAATTACATCAATCAAAACTGTTGAGTTTTGTGAAACCTGATTCGATCTAATTCGAGTTTTATTCAGAGTTCGACCTGATTTAAACTTACGTTAGTAAATTCGATACATAGTGAAAATTGGTGTAAGTATTGCGTTAAACACATCGTAACAAACACTGATCAGATGCAGAATTTATGTGAAATGGACAAAAGCAAAATTACCTGATTACATCATCAGAAAACATTTTCTCCGTCTGTTTCTTTCGAAGAGAATGGAGATCGCGTCCTGGACAATAATCGATAGCGTAACCAACGATCTGATCCGTAGCGACAACTCCTCGGAGTTTAGGCAGAAGCGGATGTTCAAAGCAACTCAAAACCTCCTGTTCGAAGCAAATTCGTCTGTACTCGCTACCGTCGCTATCGCTGTTAGTTCCGTTCTTCTCAATCGAAGCTCTTGAGATTGCCTTCAAAGCGAAGAAATCGTTGTCGTTGGATGACTGATCGTCAATAGTCTGGGCCAGAAACACGACGCCTTTGGCGCCGCGGCCAAGGGCGGAGATAATTTTCAGGCGGCTGAGCTCCAGCGACGGGACGTGGCGGTGTATCTCTCCGTCGCACATGGCGGAGGGTGACCTGGTACCGGCGAGAGATTGGGGAAGTAATTGATTTTGTTGCGGAGTTTATAAAGGGAAAGTGTAACTTGTTGAGACGGTTGCCTGTTTCACGAAGATTGTTGTAGAAGCAGCAAAGTCACATACTCTTGTAGATGGCGCGTTGAGGGAGCGAGAGCGCGAGTGTTAGCACGACAGCGTAAACTGAAATTCACGACAGTGAGAATTGAAAACCCGAGCGCAGAACAAGATGGCAATATGCGAAAGATTTTGCAAAATGTCCTATTGAAAGATTAGGCCATTTTGAGTTTTCAACACGTTTATATAGAGGAGTGGGAGTTTGTTGAGACTTTTAGAGAGAGAGAGAGAAAGAGGGGATTCGCTTACTTGGTGGGGAAGTATTTTCTTGGAGGGAGGAGAGGGAGTTTGAATGAGTATAATATGTTAGGGCATTTTTTTTATTATTTTGTTTTGGTAAATAGTATAATAAGTTAGTATTGTATATGATAATGACATAATGCATGAGCCAATTCGATGATTAAAAAATACTAATACTAACTTCAAAGGGATTTAAGGACGATTAGTGGAACCATTGGCTTGTAGCCGCGGTTATTTCTTGATTCTCCCACAAGTAAGATCAGGGTTCGAGCCTCGGCAGAGTTTGGGATTTAGGATTATAGATAGCTTCTAGACACCTTCTGAACTAACTCACTAACTTTCCCGCTAACTCTCCAATAACAAAAAAAAAAAAAAAAAAAGGATTAGTGGGGTTCTAGAAGCGGCGGAGAAATTTGGCTTTTGTTGGCGAGGGGACCCGTGAAGAGTTTGTTACACATGTGAGTCCTATGAACTAGGTCCCTTTTTTCGATAAAAAAAAGAACTAGGTCCCTTTTTCATCCTCTTGCTGGTTTAGGTCCCCCTTTGTCAATTAATGCTTAAATTTATGAAAAATTAGGGGAAAAGATAACCAAAACAAGATTCGCTAAACATTTATGAAAATTGAATAGCTTTAAAGATGGAACCAGATTAATCCCAGTACAACTTTGAAGAGAAGTGCTTCTGGTTTTCCTTTTTTCTTCACTTCGCAAATGTTCTGTTTTTTTTTTTTTTTTGAATCCGTGTCAATCCGATAAAAATCAGAATATTTTTAGGAATACAAATTTGAATTTGTACACCAATTAAAAATTCCAAATTAGATCATTTAAATAGTATAAAAAATCAACAATTATTTACAGTTATGTGGAGTATTTTTTATCTAAACATTGCGCTCGTCTTGACATTGACTAAAACTTAGAGACGTAAGTAGGGATGTAAGCGGTTTGATTTGACCGATTTTAGACAATTTTCTAGTTTGTGATTGATATCGTCCACTAATTCTTACCAATCGAAGGGAAATTAGAAAATGCACGCACCTCCGTATAATCATCGAGTGTACGAATGATAGATTAAAATATAAGTTTGTAAAATTCATTACCTTATGTTTTATAAATCTATAAGTTACCGGTTCCAAGAGCCGCGTGGTCAGGGGGCCAGAGGTGAAATTGGGCTGCCAGGCATGCTTGGCCGAACCGGGCATGGGGCTGCCGATCCATAGCTCAACCAGTACATGGGGTCTGCCGGCCTAGTGTCTTCGTGGTTCGAGGATTTCTTTTTTTGCCAAAATTTTAATGGTCAATGGCCTCGAGCTCAAAGGTCCTCAATCACGTCCTTTTTTCGTTCCACGTTTCACTTTGTCGGAAACAGGGTGAGTGTTGTGCACTTGAGTGCTATGCACCCTTTAGCCGTTCGATTGTGTTTTGGACAGTCCGGATGTGTTTTGATTTTTTACCGATAAAAGAAAATCAAAATTAAATTAAAATTGCCGAAATATGATCGGACGGCTGAGGAGTGCACAACACCCACCCTAAGACCCACTTTGTCTTCCGTGCCACGTGTTCGGCTAAATTTTTACCCTCTACAGTACTTATGGTATATATGTGTAGATATACGGATTTACAACCCTAAATTGTAAACCCTAAATTGCTTTATCAGCGAACTAAACCTAGACTGTAAACCTTAATTTTGATCATGTTTGGTCGCTGCTATGTGTGAATCTTTTTTAGTGGCATGGATTTCGTCATTTGCATATTGGTTTTTAATGATTTTACGAAGAAACAACAGTAATGTCGATCCTTTTAGAGGATTCTGCTCAAGTCATATTTAATTGGGGACCGTAAATATTGTAAACTTTCTATCGATTGACAAAAAAAACAATTCGTAAACTGGTTTCTTCTCAAGTTTTAGGTCCCTTAAATGGATATAAGCAATTGGGTGGCTCGACAAATTTGAAATTTGTGTGTGTGTATTCTCTTAATTAATAGGGGTTACTGCTTAAGTGTTGTTCCGATTTCTGATTTATTGTGAAAACTGATTTATTGCTCTTTACGAGCCATATCATTCTCTTACATTATATCAATCCAAACTTATCCAATAGCTAATAAGTTAGGAATTGGAACAGCATCGTAGATGTTTTTTTTTTATCGGCAAAATGTTTATCCAGAAAAAACTTGACAAAGGGTATAAGAGGGGAATCCGACCAAGATGTTGGATAAAATAAAACACTTGTTGGGACAAAGCCCAATAAATACCCAACGGACTGGCCAAGCCCAAACAAATGCCTCCGTTCATGCATTGCTCAATTTAGAATGAAACTTCTATATAGAGCCAAACGAGGCGTTACCGATAAGAAGGTATCCATGTGCGAAAACCCGACACATTCGGTGCTAGTATTTTCTCCATCCATACATAAAAGAAGCAGAGCCAGCCAATCATCACTATAATCCAAAAATTTTCCATCAAACTATGCAAACTGAAGTCTTATGTCCGTGATGTGCAACGTTTTTGTTCATAATTTGAATAGAATACGAGTGTCCATCTAAAATTTGGTTCGATATTCTTAAGTACGTGATGTGCAACGTTTTTGTCCATAATTTGAATAGAATACGAGTGTCCATCTAAAATTTGGTTCGACATTCTTAAGTACGTGATGTGCAACGTTTTTGTCCATAATTTGACCATCTAAAATTTGGTTTAAATGTGTGCCTGTAGCATTATTGCATTCTTAAGTGGACTCCAATAAGTTTAAATCTAATATTGAGGTATGAAATATGTTCAATTTGGAAGTTCGGTGACGACGTAAGCAAATCTTTAATAGCTTATGGGGTAAATTTAAAATAAAGTTCATTTGCATAAACATTCGTGCGTACAAATCAGACAGATAATATCAAAATTGTTCGCCGTATGTGGACCCTAAAAATAATTGGGACTTCAACAAGTATCAAATAATTCTAATTACATCTGTATCCGAAGAATCAAGATCTTTTCATGTAATGTAAAATGGAACCAATCGCGGTTCAATTAACTATCCAAGTAGTTCATTTTGTAAGTCATAATATGTTTACTGTTTAACATCCATGCAAAAATTCAACTTTATTGGATATCGGTATTCATTTTAGCTCTCATGCAAAGATTCAGATAGAGTTTTTTTTTTTTGTCATTCGTCATTCCTAATCTATTACATGGAGGAGAGGGGAATGAGACTCGATCCCGAAATGCAGTGTGGGACATCCGAGAGCTCTACTGCATGAGCTAACCACTACTTGCAAGATTCAGATAGAGTTAAATGCCAAAAAAAGAAAAAAAAAACAATCACATGTTGAGTATCCCCTAAAAAGTTTGTCTACTTGTGGACTTTAGACAAATTCCGCTGAATAAACTTTTAGTTGATGTATGCTAGTAGCATGAAATCTATACTTTTGTGGGCTTTAGCCCGATCAATAACTATGCCTTGGCATATTAGTCACACACACAAAAAGAAAAAAAAGTTAGACTCTGACCATTTTCTATAGAATTTCATAATTCAAATTACAATTTACTAATATTCAATAGAACTTATTTTTTACATGAATATTAAATACATCAAGAATACTAGATGAACAATTGAGATTATGAAATAAAATCATGATAGGTTTTGTTGGTTTTGTTTGTATCACATGAAGGGATTTTGAATACTAGATGAATGATTGTTGTGAAATAAATCATGGTAGGTTTTGTTTTGTAGGAGCAATGCTAAGTACTCAAAAACTTACTCTGGAAGTGAAATTATTGATTCAGATTCACTTGGGTGTATATCTAAACCACTGATATAACTTTCCAGGTAATTTTTGGAGTAATTTTTCGGGCTACTCCCTCTGTCCGGATTGCTAGTCTCATTTTGGAAGTTCGTACCACCTTTTAAATAATTATATATCGTAATTTATAATGTTTTATGTAATTTTAAAAACATTGTCTTATAGAATTAATCGAGATCTGTCAAACAAAAAATCCATAGTAGATATAAAATTTATTACAAATTTAAAGATATCACTAGTTTTTTACCCGGTTACAATAGAATAAGTGACAAACAAATCCGGACGGAAGGAATACTCAATACTCCCTCCATCCCAAAAATAGTATATAGTCACTCGTTCCATTCTAACCGGATAGAAAATTGATTATATTTTTCAATCGGTAATACATTTCATATGCAATATAGATTTTGTTTGATAGATCTCAATTAAATTTAAAATACAACGTTTTCAAAATCATCCAAGACATTATAGATATATTACATTGAAAAATGACATGAACTTTCTATAGGGACTACAATATTTTTGGAATTTCCTTCTTTGTATTACATGGAAGGGATTTTGATTGAACATGTGAACAAATTTATGCGCAAGCATTATTCAATTTGATTTGATGATATCCACATGCGAGCACCCGACCGGACATGTTTGGTGAATACACTGAATAACATATCATCTCCAGTGGATAAAGAAGCAGAGCCAGACAATCGTCGCTATTAAACGAAACAAACCCCTTTGTCCGCCATAGCCACCAATCTTCGAAGCTGCTTTCGCCACCAATCTTCGAAGCTGTTTTCGGACCACATACCCATCTATCTATGGCTACGGCACCAACCCACTTCACCAAACCCATCATCACACAAACCGATTTCTGTTAGATGGAGGCTCGACGTCGTCTCGCCCTTCTCTCTTCCCACCTCCGCCCAACACCCGATTCCTCTGCTTCGCCCGCTTCGTCTTTCAATTGCTCTTCCAGCTTTGATTCTGAAAAGGGTAATCAGGATAGTGATTGCGTTTTCTGTAGGATTATTCGAGGCGAGTCTCCAGCTTTGAAGGTCCTCTTCCTTTTACCCCATTCAATTTGTAAAATGATTTTTTTGGATGTTGAAATTTCTCGCTACTGTTGATTCTTTAGTTGAATTTAAGTTGTTGTTCTAAGATAATACTTCTTCTGCCTTATGATTTATACTTATGGAACAATTATTTAGTACTGTGGGATATGAATGATAGATTGGATTTATAATGGGTAGGATTTTTTGAACTGTTTATAATGGGTAGGATGATAACAACAAACTTCTAGTGTGAGATTACCAAAACCTTATCCAAATCCAAGTGTTTTAGATTTCACGTTTTGTGAGATTCATTGGCCAAGGGGTTTGTGAATCCCTCCACCGGTTGTTGCATCCAAATGTGGGTATGCAGTTCCTAGGGAATTTGTCATGCAATCCGGTGATCTAATACATGAATCAAACCGGCCCTTACTACACATTTGTAACGGGTTTGCATCAATGTTTCTTGAACTCTTGACTTTATAAGTTTATTGGGGGGTGATGTGGTTGTTGGATGCATCATTGGTTTTCCATTAACGAGCTAGATTGACAATTGTGGGGGTTGATGGTGGCTTGGTAGATAAAAGCATTACCTGCATCGCATCGTGATTGAAGTTTATGGTGCAATCACAAGCTTACGGGTGCTGCCATCAGTCCTGGGGTTGAAATTTCTTTGGCAAGGACGTGATTGGGAATCATAGTTAAAGGCTTAAAGCAACGAGGTGTCCCATAGCAAAGTGATGATTCTCTGTTTGAGGTTCGCACGTTTTTAGCTGGTTGTAGGCTCCAGGTTGTTAGTGGTATTTTTTTTTTATATAGTAGCAAAGATATAGCTCTAGTCTCATTTAACTGCCAATGCTGTGATTATTACAATTGCTTTCCTTCATTTGTGGTTGAAAAGGATTTGTTCTTCTATGTTATCTTGTTTCTTATGGATGCAAGTTGTTCTTTTGATTACGGCTGTACAATCATATATCTCCGAATTAGCTAGTATTTGTCCATTGACCACAGAAATGTTGAAGCTCGGCCAATATCGGTGGAGGGTTGATCTTTTAAAATTTGGAATTGCTTTTTTGTTTTTTAAATGATTAGACTGTTTATTATTCAAGATTCCATCACATTAGGATGATTTCATCGCCTCTCAGCAATGTTGTGATGTAAAAAAGTGCATACTATTTATGTTTGAGTTTCAGTTCTTCTCTAAATTCATTGATTTGATTTCAGCTTTATGAAGATGATGTATGCCTATGCATATTGGATACAAATCCAGTGAGTCATGGGTAAGGTATCATATTTTTTAGATGGAACATCAGTTGGTTTTATGTCTATGTTGCCGTTTTCTAATTTAACCTAGAAGGTCATGGCTTAAGGCTCCGATCGCAAATCATAATTCTGTGAAAGGGTAGAGACGGTATGATATTAAAACTTCAGACCTTGGTGTACAGACTAGAGAGTGAATCTATCTTAATGCAATCGCTTCCGGCCAATTCTGACACGACATTCTTTTTGCAACATTACCTTTTAGAGCTATTTTCACCGTTCAGTACTCTTTCGAATGGAAATTGGAAAGAAAGTTATGGAGTTCTGTCAATCAAACAAAACTATTTGTAAACAATTACCCCGATAAAAATTAAAAGAATGAGTAATGGCTCCATCCAATTATATGTTCTGTTCACAAACCATGAAACTCATGGGTTTCTCTAGCGTACCAAGAAAGCATCTCCAGTAACATGTCAAAACCCTAGTAAGAAAATCACGGAACTTGTAAATTGCAAGAGGTTGTTAGGCTTTAGTCAACCTCTGAAACTGGGTTTCGTATGGGCGTTCCATTAGGTCCGCCACATTAGATTTTGGTATCCTCGTGCGTTAAAAGAGATGTATTTAATGGCGAGGAAGCATTTGTGAGTCGGTTTATGCTTTTTTGGAATTGCAGCAATGATTTATTTATCTGCACAGGAATCGTTGGTTTAACGGTTTTATTCTCCGTATAAACTTGAGTTTTTCTCAATAACTTTTACCAGGGACTGACTAATTTCATACTTTAATGTGTAGGCATTCTCTTATTATACCAAAGTCACATTTTCCCTGCCTGCAAGCAACTCCACCTACTGTAAGTTTGCCAATATGGTTTGATTCTTTTAATCTGTATTTGTTTGAAGTGCCATCTAACTTCAGAGAATTTGACATGCAGGTAATTGGAGCCATGTGTTCAAAAGTACCCTTCATCGGCAATGCAGTTGTCAAAGCTACCGGTTGTGGTGTGTATTCACTTCCCTTAGTTTGCAATGTGATGAATTTTTTTTTCTTTTTTGCTAAGCAAAGAATTTATTAATCTTTGAAAACAAATTACAAAGATCAAAGGGACCCGAGACTGAAAACCCGTCGGGCCCAAAGGGAGAAAAACAAGATACAAGAAGGGTGGTAAGATACCAACCATAACCTGAACACTCCTGAGACACCCCAAAAACTACCGCAAGAAAAAGATACATCCAAAGAGCTCCTACCCCTAAGCCCAGCCAACACCAAACACATCCAGAAGCATTGAAAATCAACCAGAGAAGTAGAAAACCCCCAAACGATGAAACCTCCCACACCTAAAAAAACAGGAACAACGCCAGAAAGCTCCCACAACAGGTAAGCGACAAATCAGAACTCCATAGAAATGGAGGTATCTCCCTCCAAAATATCAAGAGCTTTAATTTCCGCTTTAATTTCTTGTTCTGAAATTTTGACTCCCTTCAATTCTAAAAGCTTCTTAATATTAAAGCTCTCCCTTCCATGAAATTTAACACTAAAACGAACACTCATCTTCGTGTTCTCCTGAGCTTCCTTGACTAAATTTGAATTCCTCTTACGTATGTAGCTACTAACCTCATCTTGAACCGAATGAGTGGCACCATCGAGACTACCATCAACACTTCCATCTACACTTCCTTTCTTTGAACCCATCCTTGAATCGTTCATTAAATTGTCCCGGCTAACTGTCCTAGAGCACATCGCTGTTTTGAATGGATTTTTGCTCCATGCAATTTGACCACGATTTGCTTTCTTGGCCTTGTGAGACTTCTTATGGCGCATGTGCTCCACATATTGAATAAGAGATTTGTTTGAGACAAGATCTCTATCAACATAATCAGAACCCTCAGAAGCTGCCGTAGCAATCAATGGTAGCATTGGATACCTTGGATCTGCATTAACCAAACTTCAACAATTTGATATAACTAGAATTTTGTCATCGAACAAATTTATTATAAGCTCAAGTGAATGCAAAGTTTGAACTATGCAGATTCATACAACTTGTTGGTCAACAATGGTGCAGCTGCAGGCCAAGTTATATTTCACGTAAGTTTTACTGAGATTGTAGTTTCCTTATATTTTGATCGTATGATGATGAGGCTACATTTTTTTCAATCACATTTAAGCGGAGTACTTAAATTAACAAGCTTACTGGAATTGATCAAGGATTCCATTTTATCCTTGCACCAATCCTAATGTTTTTCCTTTTTCCTCTATCACTGAATAGATCTCTTGACTGCTATGACTTGGATTGTCTAATATTCTCGGAAAACTGATTGGTTTGATGGGGTTTAGCATTATCCTTTTAAAACTGATTAGTAGTTGCCTGCTGCTATTATACGCTTTGAGTAGCTGATTAGCCTTGGCTATTTTTGTTTCGTTGTCTTTTAAATTACGTGACAACTTCAGACTCACCTCCATATAATTCCTCGCAAAGCACGGGATTGTTTATGGGATTCTGAGGTAAGCGCTATTTGCTTTAATTTCTGTATCTCATGGAAAATAAACAAACATGCCCTGGTGAGATCTCTGTGTTTAAACTTCTACAGACTTTACCGAGGCGTCCTTTGAAGTTGGGCCACGAAACTTCCCAACTTGCTGACCGAATTCGGAAAGAGCTATTGTTCTTCAACCGCTCCAAAGATAATGAGGGTCAAGGGTCTACTCTATCGACGAACTAAATCGCCGATACCCATTTGTATACTATTTGTATTGCACATCTGTGAATACATACATAGTCACCTTTTTTTTTTTTTTTTTCTTTCTGGATTATAGTCGACTTGCGGAAATTATTTCTGTATTTGCTTCAGAGGATGTAATATATATGTTTACACAATATCTAAACAGTTGCTTGGGATTGAGCCATTTGCAGTCCATGTTAAAGTACATGTTGGAGTAACATTGAAGGAACTCTTCATTTTCCTTATTTTGATCTACTCATGTCCGTGCCATGCCATATTAATGAGAACAATTTTGTTCACCCTCCCTAAAAGAGGGTGAACAAAACCCTCCCTCCTATTGGTTGAATTAGTGTTGGTCCCACCACAAAGTGATGTCATGCTTACCAAAAAGTGTATTGCAGACATCACTTTGTAATAAGCATGACATCACTTTGTGGTGGGACCCATACATTTCAACCAATAAGGGAGAGGGTTTTGTTCACCCTCTTTTAAGGAGGGTGAATAAAATTGCACACTCCATATTAATGAGCCGAGTATGACCTTGTTCGAGTTTGATTTAAAAACTTAACATAGTTGAAATATGTTCAACCTAAGCAAATATGTACCCCATTTATAAACCATGCAGTCGCTTACTGGCCTGAATCTCCTTTCATGACATTGTTTATTTTATCAAGAACTTAATATTTGGATAATAAGTTCTTTTTATCAAGCTAGATGGCTTTTTGAAACATTGGCTGTCATCACCCTTTGTGGAGATTCACAAAATTAATAATCAGACTTCCCTCAAGTAATTAGTATTATTAAAAAGTGTTTTGCTGACGGGCGCACCATTACACCTGTTAATGGTACAAAAAAATATACTTATTGGGTATCACTTGTACTTTAAAATACACTTTTAAAGTACAAGTGGGACCCTCAAGTGTATCTTTTTGTTCCTTTAATGGGCGCAACATTGCACACGTTAGCATTTCCCTATTATGAATGGTTCCTAAAGAGTAGTACAACAATATCTTGATAATTTTCCTTCCTGATCTTTTATTTAGCTAGTCTATTAGTAAAAAAATTAAAATCAATTGGATTAGATAGCGAATTCGTATCTAAAATACAAGTTGTAAGAAAAAAAAAGTTTCTCTTGATGGATAACAACAGTAAACAAAACAGATTTTTACCACTAGGTATAGAAAATGAGTCCTCAATTCCCAAAAAGGTATAGTGCTCTTTTAAATTACCGTGAGGTCTAGCTCAAAGGTAAGATTACCTTTTTGTCCTCACACTCATGCTTAACACTTCCTTGAGTTCCTTCCTTCCCTCTCCGAGGAGTCAACCTCTGGCGACCGCCGACCTGTCTTCTCCGACCATAACCAACATCCGGCGGCCACCACACTATGCTCATCGACCACCGGAGCTCATTTTCCGGCGACCGGTGACCTCGGAAAAAATTCGCAGTGATTACAAAACATTACAAAACGATGGGGGAAAATTCCCAGTGGATTACAAGGTACAACAACGATTTTTCAGAAGAAAAATAAAAGAAAAAAGAACTCTTAGTCCACTGCAAAAAAAAAAAAAAAAGACTTCGCAATGATTAACCTTCATTAGTTCACTGCATAAGGCATCCAAATAAAAAAAAAGCATGAAGCACTTAAAAGAACTCCCTGTGTTTACATAGCCAAATTAAGTACCATGCGAATTTTTTTAGAAAATTGACTGAATTTTTAAAAAAATTATTTTTAATGATTCATGGGTCGTCTTATGCAGTATAGACCAATTGTGGATATAAATTTAAGAAGATTGGCTGCGAATTTCTGAAACTTACGGCTGTGAATTTTTTCAAAATATTTAATGATTCCTTAGACTTCAGTTTGAAAATTCGCAGTGATATGATTCCCAATTTGCATATGAATACCTTGTTAGGAGAAATTCGCAGCAATAATTTGAGAAAATCAGAAAATTTGCACCCAAAAATTCACAGAGAATAAAAAAAAAATGCAGGTGAACCGTAACAATATCTATGTCGGCACAAATTTGAATACTGCGAATTTGTCTTCGTCGTCGTCGGCAGCTGAACTTGGAACCACCCAACCTTAGGTGCCTTTTGAATCAGAATATCACCCATTGCTGTATCTGAATGTGGAGTTTGTGTGGGGTTTTTTCTTTTTTTGCGGTGGGTTTGGTTCAAAAGAGAGAGAAAGGTGAAGGTCCACAGAAGAGAGAGATGGAGAGAGAAAGGTGAAGGTTCAAATTTTCCGAATTGTTTGGTTCAGTGTTGGGAAAAAGAAACGAGAGAAGAAAAGGGAGAGGGCGAGTCAAAGAGAAAGAAAGAGAATATGTGGTGTAATATGTGGTGTATTGGAAATTTGAGCCTTGAAAATGACAAAGCATGCAGGGAGTGGGTGGGTCTTCTCTGATAGTAATAAAGGGAGCCGATGGGTATTCCCAATGTGTATTACTCCCTCAGTCCCATATTTGTTGTCCATTTTTACTATTCACTGCACCTCAAAAAATTGGTTATATCTTTCAATGTGTAATGTTGTATATATTCAATATGGATCTTGTTTGATAGTTTTGAAAAAAAAAAATTAACTCAGTCTATGAGTTAAATTTTGCAAATAAAATTGACACCAAATGTCAAGCAAAAAAAACTTAATTACCGAATATACAAATTTTCGGTGTCAAATCAAGTCAAGTGATCAAGTCAACAATTCGAGACTCACTCACCTTCGAGCATGAGCAACTCTCGAGGAGTACTATTAAACAAAATTTTCAATATTATAAAACACATTATAGATTGAGAGATATAAATAATTGAAAAATGACACGCAAACCTGTAAATGAACAACAAATTCGGAACGGAGGGAGTACTACATTTTCTATTATTATACAAGAGAACTCCCACAAGAAACACAGTTTGCATTATATACGGATCCCAACGGAGGAGATGGAACGAATGGGAGGATGACATGTGTCATGGAGGGTCAAATGGGATTATGGGATGGTGACTTCGTGTTTCTTCTCACCTGTCACGGTCAGGGAATCAAGTGGAGCGGGGAAGCGGAAAGGACACGCGTAGAACTAGGGAAGGTCATTTTGGTTATTTAAAGATATTTTTGCCTCAACGGTACAACTCATTTTTTCTCTGGACCTCCATGTAATAAACATGCTCTTCCTTGACCGGCCCGTACATAGCCCTAAACAAAATTAAGGATGAGTTCGGCCTAAATTAAATTTATCTTGGCCCAATTTAGTTTGTCTTAAAAGACAGTCGATATTATTTAACTTTTGGTGATATTTCTGTGTATTTTTTTTCTTCGTGAAAATCAATGGTCTTTACCATGGGTGTCCTTTCCGCTTGATCCTTCTCAAGCGGAAAAGATTTTTTTTTCATGTAAGAGATAAGAGGGGTTACTTGACCCTTCTCACCTTAATTTCTCACAAGGATTTTTTTCAATTTGGAGCTAAATTTTGTAATTTTGATCATGCAAAAATTTCATAAATTGCTCCAACTTGCTTAAAATGTATAGAATTTTCAAATTTTTTCTTTTCAAGAATTGATAGTGTTGCAAATGAGGCTGATATCGAACATTATTTTCAAAATATAATAAGTCATTGCGACTAATTATAAAGCAAATACATGTATCAATGTATATCTACATCATATTTCACTACTTCTTAATTTAGTTATTTCATTGCATGAGCAAATAAGAAAAAATAATTTGCGTGTACATCTAAATTTTGACACCGCTAACTTAAAATCTCAGCTTCACCCGTGATCTTTAGTACAAAAATATTAAAAAGTGTAACAATATGGACGGGAATACAAAAAAAAATGTTGAGATAAAATTAACGACAATAAGACAGTTATTTAAAAAAAAATTTGTTGTCTTTAGTTAATTTCTTTTTTTCTTTTGGTTTTGATTTTTTGTTTTTCAGACTCATACTACTGAGATGTAAGGCTGCAAATGAGCCGAATTGAACCGAGCTTTAAAGTGTTCAAGTTTGGTTCGTTAAGTTTTTAAGCGAACTTGAGTCGAGCTCAAGCTCTAGGAAAATCTGATGAGCCGAGCTTCCCTAGGTTTGAGGCGAACTCGAACTTGTTCACTAGCCTTTACAAGTCATCTCATATAGATCTAAAACTGCAAACATAATTTTTATTTTATACATAAACATGGTCATACATATACGAAATTATAAAAAAATACTAAAATGTATGTTTATCGTACTTTTAAAGATTTTTACATGTACAAGTTATAGTATTTTTATAATGTACATGTAAAAGTTTATAATTAAAAGTTATATGCGAAATTTTATAAGATAGATGCATATACTCTGGGTTCGCGAGCCTAACCGAGCTGAATACTGTCATGTCGTTCGGCTTGTTTATGGAACGAGCCTAAAATTGTGTTCAGGTTTGACTCGTTTAATAGACGAGTCGAATTCGAACGAGCCCTTACCGAGCCAAGCTTCGAATAGTTCGCGAACCGGCCGGTTCATTTGCAGCCCTACCGAGATGAATAATTAAAAATAAATAAACTTGAATTTCAAGGAAAATTAAAAAAAGGACCAAAATACAGAAAACATTTAATTTATTAGGCCAAAGTAGTTTTTATACATGCTTTTGGAGCTTAAAAGAAAGTAAAGATTATAAAAGGGAATTTTTTTTTTTTAAAATTGATCTTTGGACTCAATATCTCATACACACATGAACCTCAATACACAGACGCGGGGATGCTGCTGTGCGAGGCCGAAACGACGTCGTTTCGAGGTCAAAACGCAAAAAAAGGGGAGCCAAAATGGCATCGTTTGGGCTTAAATACCTCAAATCCCCAAAAACAGATCGGTAGAAAGGGAGAAGAAGGGTTTCACGCTCCACAGCCGCCGACCGCCGTTCCTCCATTGCCATCGCCAACCGCCACCACTGACGATGATGGCGCACCACCGACGGTGATGGAACACTCAAATCTGGACAATGTTTTTTTTTTCAATCTCGTTGTTTTATTTCTAATGCCTCAGAGCCATTAAACTACAAACGTTTTACTCTACAAACATCGATTGAAGTTGTTTTTCTTTTCTTTCTTCTTCTTAATCTGTTGGCAAATGCTATTTGCAGTCATGGAAGAGAGAGAGAGAGAAGGCGGTGGGTTGGCTCCTCTTTTTTTTTTTTTTTTTTGCATTTTGACCTCGAAACGATGACATTTCGGCCTCACACAACAGCTGTTGTGCTGCTTGTGCACTCTTCGCACATCAGCATCCCCGCGTCCTCAATAAACATTAATTAAACACTTGACCTTAACACTCCGTCATCAATTTCCCCAGTCTATTTTCTGTTAAGTATTGTACGACAAATGGACTAAGGGAGGAATTGATGACAGAATGTCGATGTCAGAGATTTAATTACTAACGTTTATTCAAGTTCAGGGGTATATAAGACGTTAAGTTCAAATGTCATGTTTTTTTTTGAAATTTTTCGGATTATAAAATCAAGAAAAGTATGCTTTAATGAATTTTCTCAGTGCAAGTGGTGGCTAGCTCATGCAGTAGAACTCTTAGATGTCCTACACTGTATTCTGGGATCAAATCCCACTTCCCTCTCTCAATATAATATAATAGAAATGACGAATGAAAAAAAAAACAAAAAATTCCCAGTAATTTTCTATTAAAAGTTTCCGTCGTCGTGAAATGGTGGGCACCCAGCCACCCACCAATATTTTCCGTCTAACTTTCCCAAAAATCCCGCAAGAAACTTTCGTGGAAAATGTTTTCCCTTGGCAATTCCGCCTCTTTTCCCCCTCCTGTACTGGATTTGAATCCAACCTCTCCGTTTCCACACGCCGAAGACCTTGCATAAAGATCTCTGAAACCAAAGATCAATCTGTATATTTTTTTAAGAGAGAGAGAGAGTATGACTTCAACTGTAACTTCGGCTGCCAAACAGGCAGAACAACTTAGAAAAGATGGAAACAGTTGCTTCAAGAAAGATCGATTCGGTGCCGCCATTGATGCTTATACTGAGGTTTGCATCTATATCTGTCTTTAAATACATGTATATATATTCTTGAAATTGTTTCTGGGTTTATCAATTTCTGATTTCTTTAATTTGTTTCTCTGCTTCTTTGCGTTACATAGATTTCACATTCGTGTTGAATCGGTTTTGTTGAATTTTTAGGCAATCGTCTTGTGCCCTAATGTTCCTGTGTATTGGACAAATCGCGCTATATGCCATCACAAGCGGAAGTAAGAACGATTACATACCCTTCTTACCTTTTTTTAGCTTATTGTTTTATGCAAAGCAGTCAATTCCGTACTGAGCAGTGTACTATTTTCTCTACTGATGGTACGTACCGATACTGATCCGGTGCGTCTTGTATCGTTTTGGATTTAACCCGATATTTTTTTTTTGTATTTTCTATATATTTAATTAGGACAAATTCTAGCACCTTGGTATATTTTAACATTAGTTCTAATAACAAATTAACACGATCAATATATTATGGACTCCAAATTTTGTTTAATTATCTTGCAGTCCAAGCATTTTTTTTTTTAATCCAAGGAGAAAAATACACTAGTATTTTTTGCACCGACCGAGATTTTGGAACATGCCTGGTATGCTTGGTATTGACTGGTACATGCCGCTATTTTGGATGGTATGGTTCACCAAGCACGTTGTACCGATATAATGCCGGCAAGGGCGGAGCCACCCTATGTGTGGGGTGGGCTCTAGCCCAGGGTAAAATCAAAAAACATGTAAAATTTTTGTCAAAAAAAAATTAATATGGGTTAGTCCATATAATTTTTTTTTTATATGAATTAGCCCACGGCAGATTGGATTCCTGGTTCCGCCATTGAATGCCGGTACAGTACGGGATTGACCAATGACCACACTGGCTTTATGTTTACAGTTTTGAGTGTCAATCTCTAGTTGCTCATGTTGCGACTTGGGAAATGTGGGTTCGTGTTGTGCAGTGATTGGGCTAGAGTTGAGGAGGATTCTAGAAAAGCCATTCAGCTTGATCAGAATTCTGTCAAGGTTAGGGCTACTGAATTCCAGTTTAACTATCATATCGTATTCAGAAATTCATTGTCATCAGAATTTCTTTTGTTTTGTGTTTTCTGTTCTTGTGATGTAGTAATTGGTGATTTCATAGACTCTTCATAGGTCCCATGTCACGTCCCACTTCCCTCGGACCCTTAATTGGTATTATGGCCCGTGACCAGCCAACAAGGCTCACAAACAGTCAAATGTGGTATATGTTGAAGTAATAGAAAATTAAAATGACTAATGCTTAACTGCTCAATGCGCTCATCCTTCAATGCTTAGTGCTTACCCACTATTGGTTGGAGTTGGATTTCACTTTTTGAACAATCGGGTCTAAGATCCTCTTTTGCTATGTTTAATCCATTTATTAGAGCTTAATTGGGTAGGACCATAGGAGCATAAAAGGCTCTTTAAATCTTGAGTGCAGTAGCAGTGTGCCTTACTGCAAGCAACGAGGAGGTGTCTGTATGGAGACCTCTTTGTCAGTTTCTCAGCGCACAGCGAGACAGGGATGTGTAAGGAGCCAGAGTTTTGCAATGTGTTTAAAGTTGACTTCTTACATACCCAAACTTTATTTGGAACTTTTGATGGTAATTGAAAATAACCATGTTGCAATATATCACTAAAAGGTGCAATCAAGCCCTTAGAGCCACATACAATGCAAAAGGAAGATAAAAACCACAAAACATAGGATGAATGGAGAAATGTATACCCTAAGACAAACACAAACTCACCAAGTAACCTGGATAAGAGCATGCGGCATCACAGGGATATGACACTGACAGGCTGACATGAAAATTTCCAACAAGTGTTGGACAGGATACGCTGATTGAAAATTAGTTAGAGATACTGCGTATGTGGTGTTAGACCATTTATACAAACACTCCATTCGGAAATGAAATGTAAAACAAGTTTATTACGAAATGGCCATATATTCCATTATTCCATAACTCAAAAGTCCAACACCACATACAGATGGTGATTGCATTCCATCAAAACTAATGACATACACGATACCTCATTTTAGTAGAAACTGCCTATGAGGCTATACGTTGACGGTGAACATCATCTAAAACCAAGTAAGGGACACACCTAGTCCTTTCCTTCTACTGAACTGGAATCCCCGCTGCTCGGTTCACCATGGAAATGTAACTCCCCAAGGCCCCAAGCGTCTGAAGAGAATCCGGTTCTAAAAGAATAAGCAATAATGAGATTCGTTTCTTTCTACTTTTTCGAAGGGGATAACAGTTGAATTTTTTATCTGATGCGTATAAACTTTTTTCTTTTGAGATTATAACAATGTCAAATGTTCTTGAAATGACAGGGCCACTACATGCTAGGGCTTGCATTTCTCCAGAGAGGTGAATATACTGAAGGAATCAAGCAATTAGAAAGAGTATGATCTTTCTCGTGATATAACTTTTTTTGAGCTCTTCAGTTAGGTTTATTTGAAGTTCGGAGTGACCGGAGTTTCACACCCGAAATAATATTGTGTATGTATGTGTCAAATTATGGTGGTGAGTTGTTGATGAAAATTAAAGAGACAGTTCATTAATTCAGGTTTGATTTGAGTTGTCTATATGAAAGCTTTTAATGGTCATTCGATGTGAATTCCCTACAATTGTTACCTCCTTTGTTTCAAAAGAGTTCCATTTCAAAAGTTAAACTAACATGTTTTGGTTCGTACCAAGCTCTAGTGAGTTACTGAACTATTCAAATACTAGTTAAATTGCAGTATCAGGTTTACTAATTAATGTCACTTGCGTCAGCATGATATTTTTACCCTTTATGCTGGAGCTTATAGGTGTGAGTATGACTTTTTTAATTGAGAAGGTTGTGGTGGACTGTTTTTTGCTGCAGATTCTGGTCAGCTCTTGACTCAAAACTAGTTTAATAAGTTGAAAATGATTTGTTATTGAGAAGCTGGGAAGAGGGTGTTTTTAGATTTTGTTTACAGATTATCACCTTTTAGCTTGTAATAAGCTATCGTAAGCGGGTCAGCCCCCCTATGTCACACGGCAACGTATTTGTTTTACTGATCGTCATCCAAATTGCTTCTGTAGGCGTTGGACCTTGGGAGAGGTGCAACCCGTTACATCGATATGATAGAGGTGATCTGGCAGGCATTTGCAAAAGCCAAATACCTGGAATGGGAGTTTGAATCTTCCAAGCGCGAGTGGAACTTGAAAACCTTGAAGTACGTGTTTCTTACAGTTGCATTAAGGCCTTTATGATTTATTACGACCTCTTTTAGAAGATTTCAGTGGATACACACTCTTGTGTGACTGCGTCTATTTATCTGTAACGCTATTAGATTTTACTCATCCTTTTTTGTCAATCCGTCAGAGAAGCTTGTGTGTCGGCGCTTGAAGAGAAACTTTTTCTTGATAGCTATCCAACGGAAGGGTTTTCTGATGAAGCCACTATTGCACATTCAGCACGATTAGATCTTCTGGGGAAAGTGTTTACGAAAGCTGCAGAAGATGATACGCCAACCGAGGTATGCTCTGGGAACGCCTGTGCTGTTCCTCAGAAGCCAGAAGGTTACCGTAATTTTGCTGATATTCTGGTGTGGCCGTGCGTTTCAGGTGCCAGATTACCTATGTTGTAGAATTACACTTGATATATTTCACGATCCTGTCATTACTCCTAGTGGCGTTACATACGAGAGGGCTGTGATCCTTGACCATCTCCAGAAGGTAATTTCGATGTGATTAGATTTTTACGGTTCAGTTTCAGTCTTGGTGGTGTATTGATATTGTACTCGTCCACAAGTCAGGTGGGAAAGTTTGATCCAATCACTCGGAAGCCTCTTGACCAATCTGAGCTGATACCAAATTTGGCTATAAAAGCAGCAGTCCAAGCCTTTCTGGACAAGCATGGTTGGGCATACACGATGGATTAGCCTAGCGCTCCATCAACAAATCAGAATTAAGGTCCTCGTATTTTGTTTCACTAACGAAAATTTTCATTTTGAGTGCTATATATATATAAGCCCGTATGTGAGGTCCCATAGGCCACTTCGAATTGCATAATATTGGTTCTACGGGCTTTGGGATTCTGTACAGATTACATAACTTTACTTTGAGATGATTCTGGTATTGTATAGAATTTACATTGTCATGATAAACCTAACTTCTGAGCAAATTCGCTTTGTTCGTGTCCGCTACAGCACTGCTTGCTTGTTATTTTGTTCAAAATAAAGCATAGGTCTCATTATGAGACGAACTAGTTGAGAGACGAATTGTTTAATGAATCGAACACGAATGTATCTTGAGTAATTAGGATTTTCAATCAAAATAAATTTATCGAGCCGAGTATTAAACTGCTCAAGATTGATTTTAGTGATCTAAATTTATCTGGGCTAGAGCTAGCCATTCGCCTGCATTCAGCACTTTAGCAAATTGCAAATTAAGAGCAAGCAGGGATCGACACCTGGAGAGTTTCGAATATGAATATTGACGAAAGAAGGGTCGACAC
Organism: Gaultheria prostrata; assembly: GCA_036023075.1. Taxonomy (NCBI): domain Eukaryota; kingdom Viridiplantae; phylum Streptophyta; class Magnoliopsida; order Ericales; family Ericaceae; genus Gaultheria; species Gaultheria prostrata. The sequence goes on along the minus strand of JAXBDA010000202.1, from coordinate 48,737 downwards.
CTGTCCTACGAAATGATTGATGGACTGATTACACGTTGAATTAGAAGATACGTAGAGGATATGATCATGTGACCTTTTGAATATAGTAGACTGGTATATGGTACAATGTGAAGGTTGTCAAACGTCTGTGCTACCCTCAAATTGCAATTTTACGGTGATAAATTACGTTGTGCTTATGAAGCCTGATTTGATTTTAATCACATTTCACTAGGGGTTTGGGATACGACCTGAATAGGGCTATTTTCATTTTGATGCTTTGCCAGTAATCGGTGCTATATATAATCTTCATCTATAAGCCCGTATGTGAGGTCCCATTGGTTGTACAGGTATTGGTTCTATGGGCTTATGGAGAGTTTACTTTGTGTCCCCTACTTGCTATTAGTGTATTTACTAGTTGAACGGACCTTGAACGGACTTTTATTGAATCGGACATGAACGGATCTTGAGCGATTGGAGTTTCAAGAAATTTATCGAGCCAAGTAATAAGCTGCTCAAGATTGATTTAAATAATTAACGAACTCAAAACTTGTGCTTGAGTTTGAGGTCGAACAAGTCGATTCATTGAACAACCCGGTTGAGGCTCAATGCATGTGCTACGGGGCAAACATAAATGCCAGCGGAACCCTACCTTTTTCAACCACTTTTTATTTTATTTTATTATCTCAGCAGTACTTTTTTCCACTCCAATTCATCATCTCTCGTTTCAAATTGAACTGTTCGATCAAAACTCAAAGTCTCAATGTTGTTGAAATGTGGACACCAAAGAGTGTAGTGCGTGATCCAAGTCGTCCAAAAGCGTTTTCAGCGATCCATATTCGCCAAAAAGTATCTTATAGGTCAGATAAGTATCTTTATCTTGGAGCCATAGGGTATTGGGGTTATGTCATGTTGTTACCTCTAGGACACCAGAATTAGTCAACGTGCACGTAAGCTGACCCAAATATCCCGTTATCAAAAAAGAAAGTATCTTCATATCATTATCCAAAAAAAAAAAAAAAGTATCGCGCGCTACACTTCTCTGGGGCACCCCGCACTACGGGGTCCCGGTTCCATAAAGTTAAAGGCTCAACTCACATGAGGTTAAGGGCTATTATCCAAACAAAAGCCCGAGGGCCCTTGTTGCCTGGCCCATGACAACTCTGATAGTACGACATGTTCCAGCAAAGACTAAAACCAAAAAGAGTGAGTGGCAATTTGGATGGACCAGAACACCTTATATCACAGTTGCCATTCAATGTGGGCACATTGTTCCTTTGTCCATTTACAATGTTTGGCTTTTTATCCTAACCTGTTATAAAAGCTAGGTAAGATTCGTAATAACAAACATCACCCAAAAGAGTCCGGATACTTAGGTTTGGACTGGATGAGACAGTCCGATTTGAACCATACATTAGTATAGTAAGTGAACAAATCCAAATCGTTGTTTGTTACACATGAATGGTCCAACTCTGGACTGTCTCTTCCAGTAAAAAATTTAGTCAGGAGAGAATCCATCCCCTACCGAAAAGCATCGAGTCAGAGACAAGTAAAGAAAGGATCCGCTTTGCCACTACATGAGAACATTGTTGTTTTTTGCTTTGTCAGATCGTACCAAGTTAAAATTTCTTGTGCCCCATTCACTCATAGGCAAGGTGACTATGGATTCATATCATGAAGATCTAAGGACAATTTTTACTTATAGGTTATCGGCTATCTAGCACACAACTCTCTTTATTTCTCTAGACAAGGGATCAACTGTATAAAATTTAGGACTCTAGACATGACACGGAATATAAATTCATATCATAAGATATAAAGGTGAATAGGGATTCAGATCATTAAGATCTAAGGTGATTTCTTACTTATTGGCTATCAGCTATCTAACTCGCAACTTTCCTTATTTCTCTAGACTAGGGATCGACGGTGTAAAATATAAGACTCTAAGAAACTGCACAGGAAGAGGTATTCAAATATATCAGAGCAAATTCTTAAGCCCAGTTGAGTGCAACTATGAGACAGGAAATGGGGTCAATGCCAAGTAAAGTGCAAGATTTGCCAAAAAAAAGGGGTGAAGTCCAAGCTATCTACTAGGAACCTTGTGCCAGATTTATTGGACCAATAGAAAAGAAATGGCACTATAGAAAACAAAATTATTACTTACAACCATGTAAATGAGCAACAAACAACTGTTGTTGCTTTCATGTATTGTTCAAGCAATTCACCAAGTGGACCATGTGCAATGACTTATTGCTGAAATATATAAAAAAAAAAAAAAAAAAAATCATACAAAAGCTAATACTGTAATTATTCACAGTAAAACTCATTAACCTGAGATCGAAATTCCGGGGGGAGACAATGGAATTTACATGGAGGTTGAGAGTGATCCCGAAATGTTTGAGTCGCATGCCGGTTGTTGTCCTAGAATCTGCAGAATTTACAGGTGAAGGACCTTGTCACGCGGTATGGGTGAGATTTACAGCCCTATTCAGTCTCTCAAGAATACCACTAGCCTTTCTCTTCGCCCTTGACGTCCCATTTTGAGCAAGCTGAGATATCGTTTGATACTTATTCTCTTCCTCTCTCATCGCCTTCCATGTGTTTCGATCACTGAAACAGATAGTGTGGAGAATCGCGATGCAATTCTCCTTGTTCCGAGCACAAGAGCTCTCCCGTATAATACCAAACAAACAAGGAACCCCTCCGAACTCTACCATTTCCTCAATCGCCTTTGGATTGCTAGAAAGAATCGCAAGGATCGCCAATAATTCGTCAATATGGACCCCATCCAAAATCTTCTCTAAAATCACTCTCACAGCACCATCCCTCACCGCTCTTGCCCTATTCTCATGGATAATACACAGGTTGAAAATAGCCGACGCAACATCTTTCATAGCCAGGGAATGCCCTTCTTCCAAAAGGCCTATTAGGGGTGTTAGGGCACCGAATTTTCCAATCAACGCCTTATTGGAGTCCAATGCCGATAATGTGAATAGGGCTGCAGCTGCATTGCTCCTCGTTTCTATTGTTCCAGATCTCAATGCGTCCATTAAAAGGGGAATGACCATCGGGGTCTCCGCAACAAACTTCTTGTTGCTGTCGTGGATCGATAGGTTCAAAAGTGTAGTGATCACGTCTTCTTGAAGATCCGGGTGAATATCACAATTATCACTCTGAGTTGGGGATTGGGAGAGTGGTTTGAGAAGCTGAGGTATTGCGCTAAGCGACTCGCCAAAGAGTTGTCTAAAAGAAGGTATCCTCTTGGTCAGCATGCGCAATTCCTTTGCGGCTTCCTTCTGATCGGACAGTGTGGATGACATCTTATCCAGGAGAGATAGGAAATGGTCCCTGTCTGCTTCTGTTAACCCATCCATGTTGGAATACTGGACTGGGTCTGGTAATTGGATCCCATGAGTTTTGCACCATTGTGATATCATTTGCCGGACCAAAAGATTCGGAGTTAGGAGGGTATGAGAGAGGACTTGCTGCGTTCTAGGGCACGTCCGGTGGCCTGCTTTTAACCATCTCTGGATAAAGGGTCTATCATATGTCTGCAAAATCCAACGAAAAACAGATAAACAAAATACAATCAAGAAAGGTTGAAACAGATCCAGACTACTTCAGCATTTTGAGCATGTACGAGCATCAAATGGATAACATAAAGAACAAAAATCCATTAAAGTCATTTTCGCTAGAGGCTGATGTGTCCCGACTCCCAATTTGTTTATGTAAAAAATGTGTTTACAGCTGTTCTACTATATGATTGAAGCTGAGAGGGTATGGATGAAGGTTGATCATGAAACTGGATAGTGACTGAAATGAATACAACAGATAAGACATAAATATTTGAATATCAACATTTCCAGTTACAGAGCAAATAAGAACCAATAATCTAATTGATCAGATACATCATCCTAACCTAAACACTGTATTGCCCGTTTTATAACCACCATGAGTGTGACAAAGAACAAAATGAATGCCAAAATCTGCATCCAATCAAAAGACTTCGTTCGAATAGACGTGCAATTTAGCCTACTTTAGATTTGATAGTTTACTAGGAATTTCACCGAGAGCACGAGAGCTTCAGGAGATGATCTCTTTTTGTTTCGAAAATGACTATTTCAGATGATGAATTTGTAATGACTATTTAGTATGACAAATTTCAAATCCATCAAGTAAAAAATCGTACTAGTTAGTTATCCAACTATCCCGATACAAGATAACCAAGCTTCAACTCTATATTTCTTTCCCTATTTGGGAGGCTGCAATTTGATATTCGAAAATATTAACTGTAGAACAGAAACAGACCATCGTTCAAACCCACTTTTTCAAGATAAAAAGAATTGTAAAAAAAAAAAATGATTAGATTGGGCATGAGAAAATACAATAATTGGAGGAATACAATATTCATTTGGATGTAATGTTTCAGTTTAATCATCTCAAATATGGGTATTGAATTAGACATACTCTTAACAAACTATTCAAAATTAAACTCTCTGTCACAATAATACGCGTTCGTGAGCGCAAGCGTGAAAGCCTCTCTCAGAAACATTCCAAACAGTTATTTGTGAGAGCGAAAATTGAGAGCGCAAGCATAAGGATTGAGAGCGTGAGCGGTGGGTCATATTGAAGGATTATGTGACTAATAAGTTCAAACCTCTTATAATGTTTCGAAATTGAGAATACCTATTTGAAGAAACAATAAATAATAATAACAAGAAGAAATTACTCAAAATTGTATGAGCCCTGACCTGACCGGTGGCGACAAAAACGGGATCCTTCATCAGCTCCTTCGACATAGGGCACCGAAATTCTTCCGGACAAGCCGATGTCGCTTTCAACCCCACCCCTCCTCTCTTCCACTTATTCAATTCCTTCAACGCACACATCGCCTCTATTGCTCGATCGATGTTTTCCACACTCAAAACGTCGTCGTCCTCACCAATGGCATTCACCAGTCTCTTCAACTCCCTCTTCAACTCCGCCGCCCTCGCCGCCGCCACTGCCGTCAGATCCCCGTCGAAAACCCCCGTTTTCGCCATCAACCCAATTCTTGAATTTTCTTTTCCTTTCTTAAAAACTAGAAGAAAGATCGACAACCCAATTCAATTAATTACCAATTGACGAAGAAGATCAAAAACCCAATTGGATCACCACCACCATCATTGAACTTGCCTTGTTTAGCCAAACACAGTGCACTAGTGCGTTTTCCCTGTTTCATACTCTTTTTCTTTCGGCTAATTCTTCGATTTTCTCTCTCTCTCCCTCTCTCTCTCTACACTGTTTCACTTTCTTTCGGTTTCTTCTCTCTCTCTCTCTCTCTCTCTCTCTCTCTATGTTGGTGAGAGAGGAAGGAGGGGAGAATATGGGAGTGATGATGGGGGACTACGTGTAGAGTGAGAGAGGACTGGGAATTGGGGACCCACAGTGGGTTTTTTTTCTCTTTTTTTTAATCCTAATCTACTCTGTTCTATTTTATTCTATTCTAGGTAACTTGATAAGGGGATGAGCGCTTGTGGGAATTGAACTGTGCCCATGTGTATGAGAGTATAAAGGAGGCACCAACTGCACTCTACTCCACTTGCGTGGGGTTCATGATGTAGGCAATCACGGAGTCCATCACCTAACAGTGGCCACTTGCCACCTTCACCGGATTAAAAAGCCCGTCCCATGCGTTTTGCACAGAGTGAGGGGTTTACCTGCAACCGGTTCTACTTTTCCTGAAAATTGCTAGGAACTGTAAGGGCTGCACAGCGGATGGTTTTGGACGGTTCGGCTCGATTTTGAAACAGAATCACTCATTGCGGTTTATCATTTTCTCCATTCGCACCAGTCCGTGAGTGTTGTCCGGTTCGATTAGTTCGGTTGCGGTTTGTGTGGTTTAGGCAGTTTATAAATTTGGAAAAACTATCCAAACCGCCCAAACTGATCAAACCGAACTTGATACGTCAAAATTCAGATATTAGGATCCATAACCGTCTATACCAAGTTTGCGGCCGGTTTGATTTTGGATATTTTGGGCGGCTCGGTTTACCTGTTGAGCAACCCTACCCTTCTAGGAACACATCAAAATTTACCTTCATTCTTATATACTCTTTCACTAGGAAAGGTGAGATCCATACCACTCGGCAGTTCGTGAATTGTTCGAAACTCGATTTCATAAATGTTCGTTCGTGTTCCATTCGGACACTAAACAAACTGAACCTGAATCTGACAGTATTTGACTTGACTGGGCTCTCAAACTTGGAGTATATATGTGTATCTCATAAATATTTCACATATAATCTTGAATATGTATAAACTTTACCGTGTACATAATGAGAATTTTATACTTTGTACATGATTCTTTTACAGTATTATAAACTTAAAATTTAATGTGTTTTTATACTTTTATATCTGTATAAATTTATTTATGCCAAAATAAAAATTTTATTTGAAGTTCTAGACTTGTATAAGAGCATATACTTTTCACTCGTCAAGGCTGATGAACAAGTTTGAATTCGACTCAAATCTAGGAGAGCTCCGTTTGAGTTTGGCTCGTCAAATTTTTGAGTTCGGCTCAAGTTCGTTTAAAAACTTGACGAACGTACCTGAACATTCTAAAGTTCAGTTCAATTCGGCTCGTTTACATCCCTACGATACTAGGAGTACTATTTAGTGGGTCTCATCATTATTTGCAAAATGCAATATGCACATACCTTCCAAATACTATACATATTCATAATACATTTCTGAGGACCCACATCATGTAGCATTACTAATAACCGTTGTATTGAAAATTTTCGTTGAACTGTAATTTCATGAAAGTTGTTGGACCAAGATTTAAATTGATGACTAAATAAAATTAAAATAAAAAATTCAAGCGACTCCACTTGACCCGTCTCGCCGCCCATGAGCTTAAAAGTTAAAACTCCACAGCTGTTTGAAGAATTTATGGTTTTTAACAGTTTCATTATTTTATTAACAAAAAAACCTAATACTATGTTTTTTTAATTAGTCAATGGGTTGTTTTGAGTATGGAAATAAGTTAATGACTGAGGTAATGACATCATTATCCCCTGTTGATAAAGGTCAAAGCCATTTGTTGCTATTTATTAAAGTCAAGCTAAAGATATAGGACAAAAATTAAGATTAAAAACCTCTTAAATGGACAATTTTTTATGGAAATTATCAATTAAGCAAAATTGACCATTTTTTTTTCCTTGCCACGCTTTAAATGTCAAAAACCATTTAGTAGCACTCAAGACTCAAGTGACCTTTTTCCACTGTAAGGAATCAAAACAACGGGCTTCACTTACAATACGCGGCATCAATGATAAGATTGTGACAAACATTTTGATAGGAACTCAAGCGACAAGCTATGTCTCAATAAGAAGAAGGTATTTCTTGGGCGCATTTTAGGACATGAGACATGAAATGCTGTTAGCCAAGCACGTTTGCCGTGCAGGAACACCAATGCGTCCTTTTGTATTTTTAATAAATGAACACTGGTGCAATATATATACTCATAATTCTGTAAATATACATTCCCATATGACAGTACCACGTTTGTTATCACTTACAAACTATAAACTACTCCTAATTTATTTGCTTAAAAAAGGTAATGAAGAGTGTTTGGTAGCAATTATGCATAATTACTTATTCTGCTTTTCGACCCTATTTGACTTAAAACGTGAGGTAATTTTAAGATTCAATATACAGTTTTTTTTTTTTTTTTAAATTAATTTAAGCTGACAAAGTTACATATGGACAGAAACATCATCGATTTGCAGTATCTACATGTAATCATGAAGGACAATCTGGATTTTCATCCGATAATAAGCTACATGCCAACTTATTTAACCAAGCAGTTTGAACTTATCATTTATAACCAAATAATTAAAAATTCTATAAACAAAAAAAAATCTTACTTATAAGTAACAACGAACGAGGGCAAAGGCTGAAACAGTAGTTGCCTCGAAGCTCTTTGAATTGGATGAACCATATAACGAATAGGGGGTAAAATATTTTCGAGCTTGAATCGAACCAATATTGAGTAGTAGTTTGAGTTTTTTAAACATAGTAAATTTAACAAGTTGAATTATTTTTCCCACAAATCGATATCTTAAACGATCTTTTAACAAAAGAATTCGACATCAAATTCGAATAGCTTAGTTCGTTTATCAGTTTTTTTGCTTGCGCCCGGTTACATCTGGTTTTGTTTTAACTTACTGGCGGCAATAAAGAGATTCCAAACCTTGATGTTGAAAGACCACCTACGTGTTTAATTTAGCGGAATTAATTACTATTAATGATATAATTAGTAATGGAAGACCTTTTTTGCGACTTTAATTTTGTCTGTCCAATGTCTAAAGAGTTTTAGTCAACGAAGAAAATATGTTGTGACCATCAAGTACATTGATTGCACTTTTGTCGCAAAGATAAATTTGCAATAAATGTGGTTCATGTGGGAATTAATTTTTCAAATGTATTTTAAAAAAATGACCTGGGGGTGCTGTGCGCGGCCGCGCCTGCATCGTTTCGACGATCGGAGACGTTCACCGCGTACAGATCGTCGAGTACTACAAGTGTACCAAAAATCAACTCCATCGGATATCGTTAAGTGCGTCATCCGAACACAAATACATTGAGAAGAAATGTAACACAAATGGACACAAACGATATCCGATCTAGTTGATTCTTGCCGGTGAGGCCACGCCATAAGACTGCACAACACGGTGCTGTGCATGGGATGGCCCCGCCCCGGAAAATCAACAAAATGAAATAAAACATATTCATTGTCTATAATCCAAGCAAACGCAAAAAAATAAAATGGTTGCAATTAATTTCCATCTTTTTATTTATCGCTGTTCCTCGACCTAGTACTCTTTATGTATTTGTGATTTATTTTAATATAAACTAGAGAATTACTTATGTCTAAAGTTGCATCTTGAAAAGAATTGGATCTCAAAGAACAATTCTATCACGGTGTAAAGAAATTCGCAAATCCACAAGCAAATATAGAAAAATCAAAATAAAATAACGCACCTTTCAAGTACATCAAAATATAAAGAGACGACAAAATGAGCCAGAACGATAAAATACCAAGTTGAGCTTCGAATTTTCAAAATATGCGTAAATTAATCTGGATACACGAACACGGTTATTGAATGGAAAAAAGCAGATAGTCACAATAGCATAAATGTTTCTTGCAGTGATGAATTACCTTTTCTTTTTTGTCAACGTAATCACTTCTAGGAAGATCTAATTGAAGTGTTCAATGCTGCTTTTTAAATGTCACCAAATCTGGCCGGAGATTTGAAATGAGTTGTTCATATGTGTGCATCAACACCTTCATTTTAACGAACATATATGATCATTTATAAGATCGATATGTTTAAAAAGTGTCCATATGTTTATCATGACGTCTGACCATTATGGATTTATCTGATCAGGGGCAGGGCAGACAAGGGGTGCTAGGAGGGTGTTCGGTCCCTGCATTCTCCCTAATTTTCTATATATTTTTAGTATGTTTTTAATTTTTTTTATAAAATTACTGAAGAGTGGTTCCCGCAAATTAGGCGAAAATTGCAATGTTGCATCCGCCACTGTATCTGATATTGGAGTATATACATATACCCATATACTATTTGCATAGTACAAATAATTTTATAATTATCTCGTGTTATCTTTATACCAATTCCAATGATTTGAACTACGGAGGTCTGGTTCTTCTCAATTTAAGCCAATCGGAGGTCTTCCCACTCTGTGGGAGTAGATAGTGGAATGTTATCCTTGGTTGTGAATAAATATAACATTTGTGTATAATTTAAAAAAAAAAGTTGAATATTAATCAAAGCCAGTATTATGAAGTACGGGGTGGTTCGGTTCCCCTCAATCAGAGCCAATAGGAGTTCTTCCCCCTCGAAGCACAGGCGGCTTCACCCTTACAAAGGGTGGTCACTTGAACATAGGTATGGAAATCTCAACCGAACCGATGGTTATCTGAATCGAAATCAGTTTTTTTCCCTGAACCATAATAGAAAAAATCTCCGCAGGTGTGGGTATGGTATGAAAAGTGAGATAACCGAACGGGTATGGTTTGGTTCTGATTTGAGGTGATACCTTAGCGCTCCCTGAACCGAATATGTGTAATTACACTTTTACCCCTTTATATATATAATAATTACAATTTTTACCCCTTCCTATATATATATATATATATATATATATATATATATATAACATATATAGCATTTACACCAATACACCACTTTTCACATCACCAGTTAGGGTTTAAGAGAGTCCAAAGGCAATCTGTGACTGCCAGCCGCCCAACCGATCTCACCCTCACCTGGTACGTTACGTCTGTGTGTGTGTGTGTGTGTTCTCAAGTCTCGACTCATGTATTTCCTATTCGTTTGTTTTGATTGATAGAAAATCTCAGCGAATAGTGATCTCCGTCTCTCCAATCTATCATCTATGCGATCTTAGTCTGTCTCTCCGAAACCGTGGTCTCTCTCTCTCTCCTTGGTGTTCCATTTTCTGTTCTGAAAATTACAGATTTTATTTATGGGAAGATTACAAATATTACGGGTTCCATTTTCTAATTTACGGGTCTATTGGAGTAAATTGACTCCACTTAATTTTCTAGATTTTTCATTATTGGTACCTAACTAGGAAGTTCAATTGTCCCCACCAATAATGTGTGTGATTTTGCTTAAGTATTTCATGCAAAATAGGGAAAAAAATTTATGCAGAATCTAATCCATCTTCATTTACTTTGTTTCATCTCTAGGTTCGGTTACCCAAACGGTTCAGGGATTACCCGAACCCCGTTTGGTTTGGTTATGGTTTTAGAATCCCCTCCCCGAACGGGTTTCGGTTCGGGTAATGGGTTCGGATATGCTCATACCCGAACCGAACCGACCCATTGCCATCTCTACTTGAACACCCAAAAAAATATTTTTTGTTTACAATACATGTAATTTTTTAGTAGTTTTATTTAAGTTTTGTCCTTTTTGAATAGCCAAGCTAAAAATATTTGAACACTGTACGCGTAAACATTTGAACACCTAACTTAAAAAAATGTGAATAACTAGCTCCAAAGAATCAGCTCACAACCCAATCCAATGTAAAAAACTTAATTAAAAGACGCCGACAAATCTCATTTTTTGCCTTGTTTTCTTTCACTCCTTCAGTACTCTTACTCAAAGAAGGCACTTAGGGTCACATCCGGTGACATAGTCGCGATGTTGTACCAGCTAATATAGTCTAGCCATCCTAGAACCCATCGACGAATAAGAGTATACTCTGCTAACTCCTGAGAGTTCTTAGAGAGATACATCTTGTCGGGAGACAACCACACATCTTTAGGTTTCATGACGGATCTTAAGTAGTCAATCAAAATTCCCTTCAAATATGGATTGAGAGGATGCCCTCTACCAAGCCCCCATTCGAGGTCTGGATAAAGAGTACGAGTATACATTGCCTAGACTCTACTAAAGTGTTACGTACTTTGTCAACTCGGAACAAGGCCTTATAGCACATCCCTCCGACCCCTACAGAGAGTGGAGAACCTCTTTACATAGTACTTTTTACCAACTCCCATTAGACCGTAAGGGTGATAAATGTTCTTGAGAGCCTTTTTAATAGAGATAGGACTTACTTTAATCTCTAGACATCCATCGAACCCTGAACCTATTTTTTGGCAAACTCCCCCTCCGCCTCATGTGGAGGGATCCACCATACCCGTTGTGTCTCTGCAATCCTCGTGCTTCTCCTTGGGTAGAGTCTTTATCATCATATCTGCACCATTCTGGTCCGTATGGATTTTCTTAAGCTCTAATAATTTGTTGTCCAACATATCCTGAACCCAGTGATACCTGACATCAATATGTTTTGAGAGTGAAAACTTAGATTTTTGCTAAGATGGATAGCACTACTGTCACAATAAAGAACATATCTCTCTTCTTTAACCCTAATTCCAGGAGGAATCCCCTCATCCAAAGCAACTCTTTGCAAGCTTCAGTCACCGCAATAAACTCTGCCTCAGTAGTAGAAAGAGCAACCCCTTCTGTAACTTTGATTGCCAAGACACTGCTCCACTAGCACTATAAGAGGCTCTATAGCTTCTCATAGATGGTTAGTTGAGCAACCTAAATTCTTTAATATTTTAATTACATATAATAATTTTATCACGAATTTGTTTGAACACTTATTCCTATACCGTGAACATCCATCAATCCAGGAAATTCACAATTGAATACTTAATATATTAGCTCAAAACAAAGTACATAATCTTAAAATTAAAAAAATAGAGAAAGCAAAAGTATCTATTGGTATCGATATCGTGCTCTAACTTTTCTCTTAACAACAATCAATTTCTATATCTCCACAAAAGTATATATAAAAAAAAAATTCGTGTGAACCCATTCACCAAACAATTTCCTACAATAAAAACTAATGTGCTTATGTGCTGGTTTAATTTTGCTTGGCCTTAAAAATAGAATTCACCGAGAACATGCAATTGTGACATATATCTTACGTATTTTCATTTTGTCTCAGTATTCAAACTAATCTATAAAAAATTGTGTATATATGGCTAGTTAATAGAGCTAATAAATTTTTGAACACTTTGTTCAAAATTTCTAAAGCCGTCACTGCCTCGAAGTGATGAATCTTCTCACCTCTTATTCTATTTTTAATTAATTTTTGTTACTAGAAAGTTATAGATCATGTATTAACCTTGTAAAGAGTAATTGTGTTTTTAATTGAAATTGTATGTAAGGCCGGCCAACAAGGAAATGGGGTCCTGTAGGGCACTCCTGTAGTGTGTCATGTGAACCGTTGAATGTGTTTTCAACTATCCAGAGCACCGGCCAAACACATTAAACTCAAAAAATTCAATGACTTGTGATCCTGAGAAACATATTTCACATATGTACGTATATGTGTCCATGGATGTATAATTTCGAAGGGGCCAGGGGGCATGGTAAGCCAGCAGAACGGCTCACAGCTAATTATTGCCTCCTTTTATCATAGGTGGGGTTAAAAGTCTTAATATTGGAAAACCAATCATTTCCTTCGAATCGAGATCGGTTTTATGTGATAATTCATCATGTGATATGTAGGCTGAGATTCAAAACGGTTTCGATGAACACTATCGATTCTTCATTTTGTAGGTCTCGATATGCATATTTCAAATCCCTCCTCAGGAAGATAGATGGGGCGATTCAGGTGAGATCCAATGTAGATCCAACTTTCAATTCACTAGTGAAAAGATAGTTAAAGAAATAGAATAAATATTCTTATTACGAAAGAAATCAAAAAAAGATTATGTCTATAAAAAAAAATTGAGTTCAATTGAGTATCGACAAAGGGTTGATCGGATATTACTCTTGTTTGAAGGGAAATGAGTCTGGTCGTCCATATCTCTGAGTGGAAAATATGTTTTCCCAGACGGATACTAATGTCCGATCAAACTGTTTTTTGGCAGTAAGACATCGATGCCTATTAAATGCACGGTTCAGACCATCGATGAGATCGTGATTGGTTATATTTTGAATCAAATACCACACGAGAGATCATTACATGAGAATATCTTGATTTGATTGTTTAAAGTGGAGTTTAGAATAAGTTGCAGTATTTTCTAAGTAAGCTATTTTATTTTCTTTGTTAGTGTTTTTTTTTTATTATTATTATCATAGTAATTGATTTTTTTGATCATCCCGTGAGAGAGAATATAAAAGTTAAAAAATTACGGATCAAACATGAAAAAAGCTTGCATATTTAGAATTTATAATTTTGATTTTTATAATTTATAATGTACTCCCTTCGTCCCTTTTTAAATGATCCGCTTGGAAAACGTGTATTTTTTGTGGACGTCTTGCATATTAGAATTTATAATTTTGATTTTTATAATTTATAATGTACTCCCTTCGTCCCTTTTTAAATGATCCGCTTGGAAAACGTGTATTTTTTGTGGACGTTAAAAAATGCACCTCCATAGAACGTTTTTAAAATTTTTTTGCATCAAATTAAAGTACTCAATGAGGACTTTAATTTGGTATAAAAAATTAATTTTTTATTTATTTATTGAACATTACTCTGGGTACACCAACCTTGGTTGGGATCCATTTCGGAGTTCTATACTAATGATCGGAACCGTTCAATTTATTCAGAATACTCCCTCCGTCCCTTTTATAGTGTGTAACTTTCCATTTTGCGTTGTCTCTTAATAAGTGTGTGTTTTGAAAAGTTAGTGGGTACATTAATTATTTTGCCCTTAAAAATAGATTCCTTTTTGAAAAGTTAGTGGATATTATTATATTGATAATGGTAAGTAGTGGAAACTAGATGTAAAAGTTGTTAAAGTTGATGTGAGAAAAAAAATTTGGAATTACGAGGTAACACACTTAAAAATGGACGGAGGGAGTATTATTTTACGCACCTCTGTTAACAATGAGCTCATTCTGATTTTCATTCAGTTTTTTTCTCGACAAATTCAAGGAGACAAATTGAAGCCCTTACCGATATCTGAATGAATTGTAATTTTTTTTTTACAGATACTATTAGAAACTTGTGTAAAGCAAATTAAACGGTTCCGATCACTTGTGTGATAGAAAATAAGTCCCACACGAGGTAGTACACATTTGGTGTATATAAAAATGTTGTATCTATATATATATATATATATATATATATGTATACAATCCCGATCTAGTAAGGACTACCTTATTTTCCTCGCGGCCTGTGTGAAAACCTGCTCGAATAAAGCCCTTCCCGGTCATTTTTTTTTTGTGATTCCTCGCGGGTAACCTTAAAAATGCGTTTTAAACACATTGAACGGTTTGGATCATCAAAATTCGATCGGGAAATGATAGGTCCGCATTTAAGTAAAATAAGGTAGTCCTTACTAGATCGGGATTGTATATATATATATATATATATATATACAGCATCCAGCATCCAGTCAGGACTCCCTGACGGATCTTTAGGTCCACACCTCCCACTTCCCGGCCAAATGGTCGGGATCCGAACCATTAGATGTGTTTAAAACATATTTTTAAGGGTCCCCGCGAGAAATCATAAAAAAAAAAAAATCGGGAAGGACTTGATCCGAGCAGTTTTTCACAAAAAATGTAGCGGGGACCCTTAAAAACACGTTTTAAACACATCTAACGGTTCAGATCCCGACCATTTGGCCGGGAAGTGGGAGATATGGACCTAAGAAAAGTCAGGGAGTCCTGACTGAAACCGGACTATATATATATATATATATATAAATTACTTAGTGCAAATCTAGGCATGTGAGAGAGGAGAAACAATCAATTCTCAATCACTCTCCTAGCCCTCAAGGTATGGGGTAGTTTAGGGCCCCCAATATTGCCCAACTTTGGATCGCTGTCCCTTCGTGTGCCCAGTTTGGTCCCATAATCCTGACGTGCCATTCTCTCAGCTCTCGGCGACCAACTTCGATCACTGTCCAAAACGTTCCCCCTTGTCCTTTTAGTTGCGGCCAGTGGCGGCTCCAGAAATTTGTAATAGGGTGTTCAGAAATTACCTTAACTCTACTAGCTGATTTATTAATAAAAAATATAAGTACAAAATCTAATACAAATAACTATCAGGCGAAATGAATAGTGTGGTCCAAAAACATAACTTCATCCTAAAAAAGATAACTACGTGGCGAAATGAGAACTTAAAAATATATAGTGCTATTTTTTTAACAAATTTTTTTTTAATGTTGTCGTTTTGTGTGGTAGACATTGTTTTGAGAATGGAGGGGGTAGAATTTTATAATTGTCCTAGATGAGTTCTCATATTTTACCCCAACCTATACCCGCGTTAATCTACTAAAACCCTTTTAAAAGAAATTGTAGCGAGTATGTTAGGGCTAACCTTTTCGAAAATATGTTATCTTTTAGGATGACATGATGAGATTTTCTGTCGTAGTCTTAAATTTGTTGACGGGGTTTGCAATGTAGTTGATTTTTTTTTTTTTTGAAGTTTTGCCCGTAAGTCTATAAGCTAACTAGGAAAAAATATATATTGTCATGAATGGGAAATTTACTCATTTAGACTATCGACAATAAAGATGGATAGAGAATGCAGAGCATAATACTTACACCAGTAGATTCTCCTTTTTCTTGTTCCTTGTTATTTTGTTTCATTACGATTGTTTGCTTTATTTGAAGTAATGTTAGATGTTCAAATATGAATTTCCTTGGATTGATGGGTTGAAATTGGGTTGTGATAGAGTGTTCAATTGGTTTTGGGTTGGGTGTTCAATTTTTATTGGGTTAAGTGTTCCAGACTTTTAGAATTGGTTGTTCATTGATATTTGAATTGGGTGTTCAAAGCAACGCTAACCCATAATTTTTACATGTATTAGTATAAGCAAAAAAAATTTGTTTGGGTGGTCAGTTGACCATTCAAGGCTCTACATAGAGCCGCCAGTGCTCCAAGGGGCCTGGTGCACAGCACCGTGTTGTGCATCCCTCGGTCGTTCGATCATGTTTTAGACGGCCCGGATGCATTCAGCAATTTTAATTTATTTTTAACCGGTAAAAAATCAAAACACATTTGGACCGTCCAAAACACGATCGGACGGCCGAGAAGTGCATAACACCCACCCCAGATTCTTGAACATTCTAATCTTGCATCACCCTTCAATTTTCTTCATCTAAATGGGATTCTGAGAAACTTCCTCCAAAGACAATAACTAGCTTTTGAAAGGCTAGTATTGCACTAATCCTGTTTGACTACCTATTACTACTTGCTTTCTCTTTTTTTACCCCCTATGTATTCAAAGAGGGTTAGTAAGATATCAAATTCGTTGTTCATTGGGTCAAAACCATTCAAATACACAATAAACAGGGTGCTGTCCTTCAACTGTCTTCAGTTGAAACAGGTATTGAAAAGGTCAGCGGCTAATGAAGTGCAAGAGTCTAATTGGGACTCCCACGACTTCAATGTTTATTTTATTTTTACATTATCTAATCCAGACCAGTTTCTGCGCATATCGACTAATTTCGGGGTTCTTAACTACCGAACTAACTGATCTCCGGTGGCCTTAAAACTTGGAATGTTTCGCCTCGATGGAATTCGCATATGCAACCTCATTTAGGACAAACACTTGGTAGTATTGTTTTTACCTGCCTATGGTCAAACCTCTAAGGTTGGGGAATTTGTTTCAATTCTTCATTTATTCTCAAAACTGGCTTCAACTGGCTTATAATGCTTTACGAGATAAGTCATTCTCTTACAATACATCATTCAAAAAGTTAATTAATGCCAGAAACTTAAGTCAGAATTGGTTTTGAATCCACAATTGATCTTTTTAAAATGAAAACGTGAAATTGAACCAAAATTCCAACCACTCTTTTCTTTGGACTTGAACTTTCAATGCCTAGTCCATCTACAGTACAAGCCCAAAACAATCCCCAACAAGGCGAAGAAGACGACCCATGGCAAATTATTTACTTCACCATTTTTATATTTTTTTCCTTGATAACTTTGATTAAGTACCTGGACTAATCTTTATAAGATTAATCGTCCACTAGTGGGTCTTGATTAAAGTTAAAGCAAAGCAGCGTATATGATAGCCACACAAAAGTTTATAGCAAATTAACACCTATAAAGTTTTGAATCTGAGACGTAAACAGACCGCTACGTATTAGGTCTTAGGACTTAGGCGATATGCATTTGGAATGGTCCAACTTTGGGCACAAATTTTGTTGAACCCTTACCCGACCGACGTTAGTCCTCTAAATTTCCCATTCCTAATTTGAGCAAAATCATATCAGCAATGCTTTATACTTGGAAAAAGTTTTCAGACAATTTTCTGGGTACTTAGATTTTTCTTTTCTTTTCTTGTCTTTTTTTTTTTTAAGGGGGTGTTCCGCTAAGATTGATTTTTTGGTTTTTTGGTTTTTTGACTTTTTTATGTGAGAGCTCGAA
The DNA here is from genome assembly GCA_036023075.1 of Gaultheria prostrata. Lineage (NCBI taxonomy): Eukaryota > Viridiplantae > Streptophyta > Magnoliopsida > Ericales > Ericaceae > Gaultheria > Gaultheria prostrata. The sequence goes on along the minus strand of JAXBDA010000202.1, from coordinate 30,818 downwards.
AAACGCGTAGCTTTTTGTAGTTTTATATGTGATGTATTGTGAGGGGATGACCTGTCTCGAAAAGCGTAATAAGCTGGCTTTTGGTTTTTTGAGTTAATGAAACGGGGCCTAAATCTTACAGAGATGTTTCAGAGAAAAATGACAAGGAATACGACTCCATTCGGCATAGGCTATCCAGAGAAAATGGCAAACACCATTTTCGTGTCTCTCTGTCTGTCTTTATTGTGCCATTATAGAACCGTGGGAATTGGACAGATTTAAGGCCACTACCAAACAACACCTCCAGTGGTTCTTTGCTTTTGTGTCCACTCACAAAGAGGGGAAAGAAGTACTGTAAGAACATCCCCCACAAATCGCACCACACAATTAGTTGATGCTATTGAATAAACGGTATTTTCGGTATGTAATTTTGAAAAGGTCAAAAAAAAAATTCATTATTTAAAACAAGTCATTTCCTCTCATTAAATTGGTTACATACTGTATTATATTTTTATTAAAAATTAGTAATATTTTGATTTAAAGACTAAAAATAAAATGTGAACTCACCGTCACGACCGTTCAAAAAAAAAAAACTCACTATCAGGAGAGATTAGTCATTGCCCAGGCCCCAAGTCACTCTTTCATCAAACAGTAAAATAAAGCTGTACACTTCCACTTTCCTTCTTGGCTTTCTTCCATGGCAATTGCTAACGTTAGCCTAGAGGATGTTTGAGAGCCTACTTTTCAGTTTTTCATTTTTAAGTTTTTGGCTTTCTAATTTTTTGGATTATGGCCAGAATGACTTTTGAATTTGGGATGAGTGTTTGAGAGAAATGTGCAGAATGCATTTTGAGAGAGAGAGATGAGAGAAACCCAGAAGTATAAATTGAAAAGGTGGTGTGAGCCTCTTTTTGCTTTCTCCTCTCTATCACCAGAAATGAAGAAACAATTTTTGGGAGAAACTGTTTTTCCCCTTGGTTGCCAAACACCCAAAAACCAAAAAAGAGAAAGCAAAAAATAGAAAAAGCGGCTCCCAAACAGAGCCTTAATAGGCTAAGGATAAATGGGGCCCATTTGCTTTGTTTTTATGTATTCCTCTGTCTCAAACAGAGTCAAGACTTTGTATAAAATTTGACAATTTTAATCCTACTTTCCTTTTTTCATCTCCAGAAACTTTACCAAGAACCCTTACAAACAGAAAGTGACAAATTGGGATTTTACCAAGTGAGTTGTATTTATTTTGGTTTTATACGTTTTGGAATTCTACTTTCTGTATTCTTATGAACCACTTTGTTCCGCAGGTTTTTATATTTTATTAGCTTAACTTGGAGCCATCTTTCTCAAGTAGGTCAGGCTTCTTTTATTATTATTTTTATTTTTATTTTTTTTTGGTAAATAAGGCTTCTTCTTCTTTTTTATTCTTGCTATTATGGGTTTACCATGTGACCTAATAGAAATTTGTTTCTACTTAAAATGTGTATGCTTTTATTTTTACAATTTGATCTGTTAAACATCAATTTCGTTATTTACTCTTTTAAATACGTTTTGATACCAAATCCTAACTTTCAGTTGCTAAATGTTTGATGAATGTGAGTCTTTTTTTTCTTCTTTGGCATTATGTCTACATTGTAGGACAATGGGTGAACCATTACTTGATATTGACTTAAATCAGTTTCTTAATGAATTTGATCCTTTCATTGGTCAATGTTTTCTTAGGGGGTGTTTTTAGTTTTTCATTTTCAACTTTTTAGTTTTGGCTTTTTGGATTATGGTTAAAATGCATTTTGAATCTGGTAGGAGTGCTTGGAGGATATTCACTGAATGCATTTTGCAACATGATTAGTGCTTTGGAGATATGTGCAGAATACATTCTGCAGGTGTTTTTGTTAATCAAATTGGAAAAGTCAAAAATGAGAAGTCAAAAAGCTCATCTTCCCCTACTTCTCACTACTCCTTTCTAATGGCCAGTTATTTGATACTTCATATGGGAGAAAGAACTTATTTTGTATATGCTCACGTCAAATTTAATTTCTTTGTTTTGAGTGGCTTGTGGCTAAGTACAAGCAAGGACTATATTTTCTGTTCAACATATAGTAGTGCTGTAGTGTTTTCTTTTGGATGAGTTTTATAGTACCGTTTTGGCTAAATTATCATGTGGGAGTTTTTATGTTTTTGTTCAATTTTTTATGCTTTTATAGTTCCGCATTAATTTTTTGTACTCACTCCATCCCAAATTATTTGTCCGATCCGCAAAACGAGAACTCAAAAATAATTACAAAATTTTCAAGAAAAATTCGATATTTTATTACTCCATCCGTCCCTTTTTATAGTGTGTACATTTCCATTTTGGGCTGTCCCTTAATAAGTGAGTGTTTTGAAAAGTTAGTGGGTACATTTTCTATTTTGCACTTAAAAGTAGATTCCTTTCTAAAACGTTAGTGGGTATTATTATATTGATAATGGTAAGTAATGGAAAGTAGATGTAAAAGTTGATGTGAGAGAAAAATAGTTGGAATTCTCAGGTAACACACTTAAAAAGGGACGGAGGGAGTAACAATTTATTAGATATTAACGAGTACTTTTGATTTATTGAAAAAAGTTTGAATTTTTTTTAAAGAATTATTATTTTTAAATCCTTATTTTGTGGACTGGACAAATATTTTGGGACAGAGGGAGTATAAGTTAAGGTTCGAGTCAACGAGAATAACCTAATAAGTAGAAAGTTATGATCAAATCTAATAAATAGAAGTAAGTTATAATCAATCTTTTGATTTTTTCTTTATTCTAACAAAAAAAAATTGGTTAATATTTTTTTCACCCTTAGATTCCTCTTGTTAAAACGAACCAATAATCTACATAAAATTAACAAATATATAAAAAATTTAAATAAAGACAAAATAATCAAATTTAATTATTAAGAAAAAAATTCCATAAGAGAGTGTATTTAGATAGTAGGGGAGTGGCAACATCAATAGACTTACCTTAATGTACTGTAGCACTTGAACGCCTGTTCTTTAAGAGTAACTTTTTTCAAACGCGCTTGTTCTTTAGAAAATTTGATGCAAGGGTAAAATTGTCACTTAAAATAGAAAAGTGCATGATGGTAAAGCTTCTGTGTATTGTGCAGGGAAAGGACAGTAAAGGAAGGGGAAAAAGTATTAAGGCCCCGTTCCACTAACTCAAAAAACCAAAAACTAGCTTATTACGTTTTTCGAGACAGGTCATCCCCTCACAATACATCACATAAAAAACTACAAAAAGCTACGCGTTTTTCGAGCTCTCACATAAAAAAGTCAAAAAACCAAAAAACCAAAAAATCAATCTTAGCGGAACACCCCCTAAATTATGTTGATGAGACATTATTAATGTGTGCCACACATTAGCCAGATCCTTCTTCCATTAGCCTTGGCTTTTTAACGTTTTTGGCTTTTGGTGCTTTTTTTAGTTGGTATATACGAGGAAAATTATCTATCTTATAAAGCGTAGAAAATTAAAAAATTCAAGAATCCACTTAGTGAAACACGAGACCTTAATGTGTAGTGGACAACTTCTTAAAACACGGCACTGTTTAAGGTTTAACTTCTTAAACCTTAAATTCAAAAATTACTTTAGCCTCTTCAATCTTGTCTTATTTAAAACGATTTTCGATTTCGGTCCCATTTTTCCTTTTCCTTATTTTAAATTTCTCATTCAGACATAAAAATTAAAATTCTAGAAAGTTTAACACAAATTAAAAATAAAATAAAAAACACTTTGAGCAGAAGCGTAAGAACTTCATTAATAAGGAATATTACGACCTACCAAGCTCAACTAAATACAACTGAAAAGACATAATGTCTGAGGAGATAAATTACTCAACTAAATCAAAAGAATGATATATCTAGTGATAAATTGATTCGGCGATAAATAGTTAAAGATCCGCATGCAGAAAGTTGATGAACAACTATTAACGAGGCTTACCAATGCCCTCTCCTCACTCCTTACCGCTTCGAAACCCCTCCTCTCCGGTCTCCATCTCCTTCTTCCATTTTCAATTTTTTCATTTCTTCCTCCATGGATCCTGTTCATAGGTTCCATTACACCCATTCTTTTGGCCTTGGAGGGGTCAGATTTGGTGGAGTTGAGGCGGGTAGGGTTCAGCTGAAGTTTCTCTAGCAAATAAGTCGCCAAAGTCGATGGCGGCGGCTCGGGTGAAAGGTTTATTAGCCGGAGTTTTCTTTTTTCTTTTTTCTTTTTTGACTTCTCTATTTTGTTTTTCTTTTCTATCTATTCCCCTTTTGTGGGATTACTATACCTCTCAGTGTGGGTTTGTCGGATTTCTCTTTGATTTCATATTCCCTCCGTCCCATTTTGTTTGCTCACTACGATTATGCGTGTCTTTTTTGAACTCTTGTAGTTTTCAATCTATAATGTATTTTATATGCAATATAGATCTTATTTGATAGATTTCAATTAGTTCTATTAGACAAATTTTTTAAAAACTTTAAAAATATTATAAATAAAAAGATATAAACATTTGAAAATGGCACGGATATTCATAGTAAGCATACAAAATGGGATAGGTATATGCTTTTATGCTTAGGATTGAGCTGGTTTTTTCCTAGAAATTCTCTACTACTAGTTCTTGGGGCGAACTCTACGAGTCTGCTAGTTCTTGTAGCCCGCGATCATGTCATAATGTTAGTAATCTTGGTTCATTTCTGTATCTTATGATGAAATCTTTCTGCCTTCGAACGGGTTAAATGAGAATGCTTGATTGTTATTAAAAATAAAAAACTACTCCAAACAAACACTAATCTAAACTAATCATTTTCCGCAAGTGGAGTGGAGTATAATTGGTGTCTCCCTTATACTCTCATGCACATCGGCAGGGTTCGATTCCCGTAAGCACTCATCCTCTTCCCCATGTACTTTAGGATTGAGTAGATTAAGATTAATGAATGACAAAAAAAAAAAAAAACTAATCATTTTCCGCATTTTACCCGGAATTCCACAGACGAGAATATTTTAACTGTCAAGAATATTGACGGCCGATGAGTGCGCAATACAATACATAACACAACACCCAAGTGCATATCATTCACCCAAGTCTGTAACTGTCCCCTCCGCTTCAAAAATAGGACCCTGAGAGGATTCAATTTCGAGAATTAAACACAGATCTAATATTTCATTACGCAAATTAACATATGGGAACCGGAATTGGATTGGATTACACCCACAGATATCAAGAAAACACCAATCAATTCACATAATTCCGATACAGATCCAATCAAATACACTGACCGCATAAAAATACTCCTACAACAAGAACAACAACCAAAAAATTAAACAAAAACAAGAAACCCAATCCAGAAAAAACCAAATCCAAAATCAAGCGTCAAACAATTCCAACTCATCTCCCTCGATTATTGAAGTTCATCTTCTCGTAGTACCGAATCGACAGAAGCGACAGCGAAAGGTGCACTTCATCCTTCCCCCACCGCTTTTTTCCCGCCGCCGCTGATTTCGCCGGCACTACCGGCGCCGGCAGCGGAAGACAAGGCCACGCCGATGACGACGAGGCTGCAGCAGCAGCAGCAGAAGAAGAAGGTTTGGATAGCGGCCAGAGGTAGAGCGAGTGGAGGCGGCGAAACCCGCCTAGGGCGAGAACAACTGATCGGAGCTGGTGGGTCCCGCCTGAGTGCTTGGTACAGATCATCTCCCAGAGCCGCTCGTCGTTGGCCGTCTGGTGCCACTGCTTGCTCACGCACGCCGATAAGGCGACGGTGCGCGCGTCGGCGTGCTTCAGAACCTCGTAGAGTAAGTTTTCATCGGTTAATACGGCGGAAGAGTTGTCGTCGTTGGGTTCTTGATTTGGATCTTGTGAGTCTGGTTTGGGCTTCTTGTTGGTCTTGGAGTCGTCGTTGTCGTCGATTGACGCCGGATCGGAGGGTGATTCTTCCACCGGTCGCTTCATCACCGGTGGATTGAAAAGCTTTTTAGTGTGTGAGGATTTTTGTTTCGATCTGAGAGGAAATTGATGGAAGGGTTTGGGTTGGAAGAGGGATAGATATCCAATGGGGAAATTATTAGGTGGTGGGCGTCCACCTGGTTTAGGATGGTTTCGAAGAAGACAAGATAGGAAATGGATGGATGTGGGTAATTAAAAAAGCACACATAATTTGCGGAAATGGAACCACTACTTTAGGGTTTGTTTGGAACATGTGAAAAAGAACAGAAATGAAAGAAAATTAAGAAATTTATCTCTTAGTGTTTAGGGCATTTACAGTGGACTCCCTAAAATTAGCTCATAAATTGACTTTTGAGGTGTACACATAAGCTTTATTGGAGCCCATTTTTCACTCTTAGAGCTTACTAAATTTAGAGAGCACATGTGCATTCAATGGGCTAGTAAGAACATTATCTATTTAGTGAAAAAAAAATAAAAATAAGTATGGGTCCCATAAATTGATAATTCTAAAAGAGATTAAAAGTGTTTGGGTCCCACTTGAAGCTAGTTGCAAGGCTAATAGAGCATCTACAGTGGACTCCCTAAAAATAGCTCATAAGTTGACTCCTAAGGTGTCCATATAAGCAAAATTGGGGTCCATTTTCACTCCTAGAGCTTGTTTAACTATAGAGAGCATGTGTGCACTCAATGAGCTAGCTAAATTTAGAGAGCATATTAAACAAAATCATTTATCTCTTGAAAATTCCACATTAAAAAAAGATTGAAATAGCTTGGGTCCCCCTTGGAGCTAGCTACATGGCTATTTAAATTCAACTAATGCGTAAGGAGCAATGTTTAGGAGCCACCATTGGGAGCTTGTATTGGGAGGCAATTGAATATCCCAATTGATCAAATGACTTGCTAAATTTTAAGAGCCTTACCTAGGAGCCATTTTGAGAATCCATTGTAGATGCCCTAAGTTTAGCTAATGAGTCAGGAGTTATGCTTAGGAGCTACCTTTAGGAGCTTGTATTGGGAGCCCATTAGGGCTGAGCAAGGACCCGCTCAACCCGACCAACCCGCCCCAAAGGGTTACGGGCGGTTTTCAAATTAGTTGTCGGTCGGATGCGGGTTGGGTTCTTCCTGAAAATCGGGTTGCGGGTCGGGTGAAGTCAATTTAAAACTGCCAAACCCGACCCGACCCGTAGGTGTGTTAAGTACACGTTTTTCTCACCCTACACCTGTCAAAATCTCCACTCTTTACCACTAAACCTAAACCTATACCATCTCTTTATGATTTTGACCACCACAAACCCTCTCTCTTTGGATCTCAACTCAGAAGAAGAGCGCCGCCTCCACGGTGACCACTGACCCACCAGCCGCCGTCGCCTCCACCGCTTCCTCTTTTGCTTCATTTTAGCTGCCGAACATTCTTTCTCCCACCATGGCGACGCTGCCTTTCTTCGATCTCTACCGCCGCCGCTACCTTTCTTCGATCCGATCGCCGCCGCCCCTGCCGCTTCCACTTCGATCTGTGGCTCTCTCTCATGGCTTCACGATATAAGTTTGGGATAGAAACATGTGTGAGCTTAGTCTTTACAAACAACTTACAGGTGAAGGTTTGATGTGTTTCAAAGTTCTAGAGTAGATCTACAGAGTTTTGATGTTTCCCTTGATCTATGTCTCTCTGTTATCACGATTCACCTCACACACCATGGTTTGATGTGTTTATTTTTTTCTCTTTCCTGGTGTTCGGCTGATGGTGGCGCTAACCGATAAACCCGGCCGATCCGATCCGACAATCCGATAATGAGTTTCGGACGGGTTTGCTAGTAGAGTCGGTCGGTCTCGGGTTCACCAATATCTAACCCGATAGAATCGGGTCGGGTGAGGGCCAAACCCGACCCTACCCGACCCGTGCTCACCCCTAGAGCCCATTGAAGACCATAATTGATCAAATGGCTTGCTAAATTTTAGAAATTTCACGTGGGAGCCATTTTAAGAGTCCATTGTGGATATCTTTAGTTTAGAAGAAAAGATGGGAGAAAATAATAAATTGAAGTTTTATTTATAGTAAAAAGTAAAAAACTTCCTCCCATTTTCCTCTCATTTTCTTTGTTTTTCTCTTATTTTCTTTTAAGTTTCAAACATAGTGTTATGCGGAGGAGTATAGGGTGGTGTGTATAGAAAAAGATGGGAGAAAATAATAAATTCAAGTTTTATGCATAGTAAAAACTTCCTGTCTTCCTTCCATTTTTCTCTCATTTTTCTTCATTTTCTTTGTTTTTCTCTCATTTTCTTTAACTTCCAAACATAGTGTTATGCGTAGGAGTATAGGGTCGTGCAATTATCCCTCTCTTCCTAGATCTATTTGGGCTCGATTTTATACCAACATAATGATATTGATTGGATACTGATAAATATAATTTCTTAAAGCAAATATGAATTTGAATGTTTGTGGTTGATGTTGTCAATGTGCTCAAAAAATGAACGAATTAGATCGGAAAAATAAATTGAAAATGCTCACAAAATGGAAAATTGGGCAATTGAGCATTAATTACCCAATCAGGTATACCTGATGGGGTTTCCATCCGGGACTCCTATTTTCTGATCAAAATTTCATGATTCGAATTGTTCAATGTGTTTAAAACATGTTTCTAGGAGTCCCCGCGAGAAATCATCAAAAAATAAATAAATAAATACTCCCTCCGTCCCGTAAAGTTTGTCTGGCACGGAGTCCAAGGACTAAAAAACAATAGACTTTTGTCAAGAAAAAAATTATTTTTTTTGCATAAATTAATAGATCAATGTTTGTTCTATTATTTTGTGGAAAAAAATTAATATTTTTTTGACAAAGAACTATTTTTTTTTGAGTCCTTGGACTCCGTGCCGGACAAACTTTATGGGACAGAGGGAGTACAGAGAAAGGCTTAATCCGATCAGTTTTTGATAAAAACTATACCCTTTCTGGTATTTTTTTTTGATGATTTCTCGCAGGGACCCTTAAAGACACATTTTAAACACATTTGACAGTTCGGATTATGAAAATTTGATCGGAAAATTGGAAAATTGTTAAGAGTCCCTGATGGGAATCCCATTAAATATACCTGCTTGGATTCGGTTCATTTTCATGGATGAAAGAGGATCCATCTCCATTTTATTTAGAATAGTATAATAACCACCTAAACATATGAAAGGTCAGCTAAAAGCTTCAGTCGAGGAGAGAGGAGAAGTTTTATAGAGAGAGAAAGAGAAAGAAAGATAAAGGGCGGCGACGCCTCTCTAGGGTTTCGCCCTAGAGACCGATCCACTCCCCCTTCCCTACCACACCTTTTCCACCCGCCTCCTCTCCTCTCCGAATATCCGATCCTCTAGGGTTGCGTTTCCTTGGCGTTCGGAGACTCCTTGTGGCGGACGATCCTCTCCATTCCGATATGGGCGACCACGCCCCATTTTTGGACCAGGGGGAGCTAGATCGAGATCCCCTCGATCGATCTGGGCTTCTGACATCGGCGGCGGCGAGCGGCGACGGGTGAAGGCGGTAACGCATGCACTGGTGGTTTCTTCTTCCTTCCTTTTCCATTTCCGTTTTTTTATTTTCTGTTTTCCAAAAAAAAAAAAATCCACTAACATTCATAATACTTAAAACTTAGTAGAACTAACCCCTTAAAATATTTATCTGATAACATGAAACTAATTCCATTAACAAAATATAGAGATTTTGGATGGAACTTGTCATGTGAGCAAAAGATGACATGATAATAAGATTTTACAACAAAATTACCATTTTTTCTTCATTTGCAGGTAATTTTTCAAAATTAGCAGTGGCTAAGAATGAAATAAAAGAACTTAATTGTTGGGGTTAGTTATGAGAGAATCACGAGCAATTGAAAGATACAAGGTTATTGCGGTTGGAAAAGCATTAATTGGAATGTGGTAACTGGATTTGGTTTTCAATGTGGTACGTCTTTTTTTTTATTTCCTCTAAAATTGATACTGTAACCTTCTAATTCTGTTTCGGTTCAAATACTGGTTGGTACCATTCGTACCGGAAAATACCGAACGGTAGTAGGTGAATACAGGTAAGTAGCTGTCATACTTTAATTTTATTTTTTAACTTTTTTTGAGAGGCAATTCTATAATTTTCTAATGCTAAAAAGTAACAGTACATTTTTTTAATATTTCTTTTCGTATATGATATCCGTAATCACGATTATTATTATTTTTTTATAATATCTTGTCATGTTGCTTGAATGTCTTAAGCATAAATATAGGCATGCAAACGAATATGTGATTTTCATAACGCAAAAATTGAAACACTACTCGAAATTACAAGGTCGTTGGTACGGTATTCAAAACCTTAGTTGCACTAGAAAACAAGATAACCCCATATAAGAAGAGGTGTAGGGACCTTTTAAATGCACAATTTTCTTTTTCCAGATGTCCAATAGACAAATTGAGAGTGTCATTATCGAATCATACTGCTCATCAGTGATCAAGTTGCTAACCAAGGGGGAAACAAAGGACTAGGGAATCAATACTTTAGTTGAAGAAACCAAATCTATGGCTAGGAATTTGTAGCATTTCTTTTGTTTGTTGTTTGTTTGAACAACAATGAAGAATTTATTAACCATTGAACAAAACGTATACAAAGACTAAGGAAACAAGAACGCAAAGGTATCACAACCGATACAGACATCTCAACAAGGTTGTCATCTAAGCCTTGCAATGCCTGCCAAGACCCAATTTCTTTTGTTTGTTGCAATTGTCGGGCGAATTTCTGTGCACATTTGTAATGTTGACTTAGGTTTAGCACATAGAAGTGCTACGACTACAGTTAGGCCCCGTTTGGCTATCATAGATGATTTTGGGTGAATTTGTAATCAAGATGAATTTGAAGGTGGATTTGTAATGAGGGTGGAGCCACCTCTTAAGAAGGGTGGATTTGTATATGAGGTGTTTGGTTAGTATTTTGAGAAGGGGGATTTGGAAGGTGGATTAGATAGGATAAGACGGTAAATGACTTATTTGCCCCCATCTTATTATTTTAATAAACTAAATGGATTTGATTTGATTATAATTAGAATAAATACATAATAAATACAAAAAATTTATTCCTCAACTATATTATATATTAAAAAATAATACTTCTGAAAAAGAATTCAAAAAATGATTAGAAAGTGAATTTTTAAAAAATTAAAGGACAATTTGGTGTTGAGCGGTACTATCATTATGTATAATTATAAATTTATTATATATAGTTATATGGGAGTGATTTCCACATCCTTTTTTTATCTTTTAGTTGAAATTTTGTGCGTAAAAATTTCATTAAAAAAAATGGGTGTTTGGATACCAATTACCTAGTTATAAATCAATATGTATTTTGGCCTTTGGATTGCTCTCATTGAATAAAGACCGTTAGATCTAGATACTGGGAGAAAAGTGCAAACCACTCAATCATTTTTCCCCACTTTGCAAATTAAGTCAATTCCTCAATTCATTCCCAGCTTTTATTCCAAAACATTTCTCTCTCTCTACAAACCCATCTCAAATCATCCCATTGTTGGGTCTTCAACACCCATCTCGATCGATTCTACCCAAGTCCACCTCCGGCGACCACGAGATCGTTGAAGACCACGGCGTTCGACCATCACTGGCACGGTTTGCTCCACCATCACTGGATCATTTTTCCCCCTTGTAAGTAGTACTGTATCATTACCTTTCGCCATAGCAGCAACAGTAGAAAGAAGAAGAAGAAGGAGAAGAAGAAGAAGAAGAAGAGGAGGGTGGATTTGGAGGGGTAATATGGTACCAAAATTTGAGAAATGCCCCGGATTTGCTAACGATAGGGTCAGGGCCGTCGTTAGCAAATCAGGCTGCGCCCTGATTTGGAGTCCGAACAGTGTTTAATCCGGATGTGAGTTTGGGCGAGTTTTGCGTGCCAAACGCTGTCTTAAACGTGGGCCCGGGATTTCAAATCCGGTCACCAAACAGGGCGTTATGGTCTTGTGGATGTTTGGATCTACATCTGCAGAGGGCAAAATAACATAAAAGGAAACTAAATTTGCATATCAAACTTACATTTCCTATGAACCCATGGCTCTAGCCTAAGTGGTCGTGGAGGGAGGCTTCAGTGTCCATGATAGAAGTCTCAAGTAGTAGGCTTCAGTGTCCATGATAGAAGTCTCAAGTAGGATTTGACGGACTAACATCACACTGTTGTCGCGAGTTAACAGCTAGCAAGCTAACGCTATTACTTTGACTGAAAATACTCACTTTTCCTATGGGTAACAGAACAACATACCAGTTCAAAAAACTGAACATCATACACAAAGCTACACCTTCAATACTCAGAGCACCACAATCGTCTTCAGTACCTAGTGATATATTAGCACCATTCATTCCATCAATGATTTATCCTGAAAAAATAAGGAGAAGATGATCTACTATAATCTGACGTTTGCTCAAAAAACCAATCGAGCGATCAATTGTTAGAACAGAACAGTTAAAGCCTTCCCACAGAGGATACCCTGAGCACCCAACTGAAGCATTTCAACAGAACGATATCGTTACTTTCACCACTTACATTGGCATCCATAAGCCTGAATGATGGAGAACAATAAACTGACATTGAAAAAAATGATGCAATTCAAAACATATCAAACTTCCATCAAAATGGGTTTCTAGAACCCTACATTATTCCTGCAAAATTCATGTAAAAAAAAAAAAAACTCATCACTCGACTGGACAAAATGAACTGCTTAATTACGGTTTCACTAGTCCCCACAGTTTTAAAAGGGCTTATCGTAAACCGTCCTCCAATGAAAAGCTATAAAATCTGGCATGTGTCTAAAACAACATTGCTCATAAATGATTTCGCTATGCAATGTGCAAGCTAACCAAACCAAACCAAACTAAAATGGGCCTTAAGTCCCAACAAATTCGGATTGGCTACGTGAATCTACTTACTCCATTGAGATCTGTCAAAATTATTATGTTCCATGACATCCAACAAACCTAGATTCATTCGAGCTACGTCATCTAAAGTCAATTTTAGTCTACCTCTCCCCTTAAAACTACCCTCTAAGGGCGATAGGCGCAGGTCTATTTGAAGTGAAGTGCACTTAGGCGAGACAAAATTGCAAAAACAGCATACGCAAGTTCTCCAAAATTTAAACACTAAATCAATGAAGTTTACGAATTGTACCACGTAAAAATCAATAAAATCATCAACCAAATGCCAAATAGTCAACAATGCTTGCAAAGAGAAGAACTACAAAAATCAAATTCAAGAAAAGTACAATCATCCGATCTTTGAAATAAAAGGTGAGAGAGATCATTCAGTTGGAGTCGTTCGATTGAGAGATGAGAGATCGAGGTGGTGTAACAATGCATGAGGATCAATTACCCCTTGGGTTAAGACCTTAGTAACTTTTCTGCTCCCCAAAATTAAATTTGGTGCTAATTGAAAGAGTCTCACGACTCTAACCGGGCACACGCCTTGATCACCCCTGGCCTTTGTCAAGTCACATTGTCGGGACACCCTCCAGGCACCAAGAGTGAGCCTTGATGCACCTTGCACCTGCTCATGCGGCTTTTACAACTACGCTCGACCGTAACCATATCACTGCTGCAACTATCATATCTGCCAATCTACGATAGACATGTGCAAACCACCTAAATTTTCTTCTCTCGTCTTGTATCGGTGCTACTCCTACTATCCTGCAAAGGTAATTTCTAAACCACAACAAATATCTCATAGACCTGAGGTTTAATGTATGAGAGGTCCAACTACACAGCAAGGTAATTCAAGGAAACATTGAGCTACATCAAACATGCGATCTTACAAAGCACACATCATATCCTCTGTTTATCCCAACAGACTCTTACACCCATCAGGTGGAAATACTTACTACTGACTTCTGTCCAAAACTTAGCAACTCATGACGAATGAACATAATCTAACCTAAAATTAGATTTTATATGTTCGAAGTAAAACTATGATAACCGAACTGAAACATTGCTCAACTATAGGAACCTGATGCAATTCAACAAAGCAGGAGACACAACCCCTTTGGATTGAGGTATTCGATAAGGTAACAACCCAAAGGATTAGAATTTCTTGCCAAACCACTCATTTGGACAGTAATTTGTTGAGAAAAGGATAAAAAAGTGGCAGTGTTCTAAAAGGCGGCGTAAGGCGCCGATTAATCTAAAAGGCGGCGTAAGGCGCCGATTAATCGGCGCCTAGGCGCTAGGCGGTGGGTCACCGCCGCGCCTAGGTTCAAGGCGTTTGGAAAGGCGGTCGGACGATTAATTGAGTATAAGGCGGCTTAAGGCGCCGATTAATCGGCTAGGCGGTCTTGGCGCGATTAATCAGCAAGGTGGAGAAAGGTGGAGCATAAGGCGGGTAAAATATGCAATTTTAGAAATTTTAGGGATTTAATGTCGTCGTAATATAATTTAAGGGGGTTTGTGTAGTTATCTCTATATATACATATCCATTAATCGATCAAAACATACCCAGCTCTTTGAAATTTAAATCGATCGAAATTTTTCCATGCCCTAGATTTTCTGCTCCAGATTCGAGAGACTCGAGACACTTCAATAATCGAAGACGATCGATCGATCGTCTCTCATTCTTCAATCTTCATGTCGTCGTTGATCACCGGCACTTCCAAATTCCACTCGTCCTCTTCATTCGAGCTCTTCAAAACAGTAACCAGACACCAGTCGGCAGTCAGCTTCGATATTCTCTCTCTCTCTCCCCAAAACTCCACTGAATGTGAGAAATCTTTTATTTATTTATTTATGAGAACTTTTTAGTTATATATTATGTGAACTCTTTTTTTGTATGACAACTCTACAATTTACATCATGTGAGAACTCCACATTTACTCTATAAACTTGGGGAGGGTATAGGAGAATATTTTTAAAAATAAAAAAATGGCAAAACCGCCTTATTGTCAAGGCGCCGATTAATCGGCTAAGACGCTAGGCGGTGCCCGGCCGCCCGACTAGCGCCTAGTGTCTTTTATAACACTGAAAAGTGGAAAAAAATGTCATTTTTTAAGAGAGATTTGGCGAGAGAGGGCTCCCTTTTCTTTTGACACAGTATCTCGCAATCCAAAGGGGCTGATAGAAAATTGAAGCATGTGACTACGAGAATGGTTTAGTAGTAATACGAGTTTAATAATTTTACACAAATCTCAATCCAAAATCTCATAAGATTACGACAGACAACTCAAATACATATAAGGCAGCATTTCAAATCACTGAAACCCTAATATACCGTTTCTGAAAGCCAAGGGAAAAAAACCCTAGATCAGATCAGATCAAATCAAGCCTCAGTCTTAACGGCCGAGATCTCCTCACCGGAAGCGGCAGCCACATCAGCAGACTGCGACACGCTCACGCCTTCTTGCACCGACCCCGTAACAGATCTGGACTTAACAACATCGAGCATCCGCTTGCTAATCTCCTTTGAGTAGATCTGCAAGACCTCGATCCCGTCTTCGTCGGCGTCGGCAGAAGCAACAGCAGGGGCAGCGGCGAAGGCCTCGTCCCCGATCCGGCGCGCGGCGTCGTTCGGGGGCATCGTCCCGTAGCGCTTGGAGAGGACGGAGGAAGGCATGGATAGGGTCTCCACGAGGCGTTTCAAAACGGCGTCTCAATTATTAAAGAGAGAGACTACGAGAATGAGAGACCGAGTTCAGAGAGTGAGTCATACGACTTATACCTCGGGGAAGACGAAATGATGGGTTGGGTTGGCGAACTGCGACCGAGTCGGCAAACGGTTAATGGCGATTGCGAACGGTGATCGACACTTAAGGCACTCAAACAGTAGCCTTAGCCTTCTCCTCCTCTCCAATCTCCAGATCTGAAAGAAGAGCGTGTTTTGTTTTTTTGGTTTTGATCTGGTGAGCTACGTATTTTACTTGAAGAAGGTTTGGTTTGTGCATTTATTTTTTTTAGATTTGTTTCGAACAATGCTATATGTACCGACCAAACGGGACAGATCACGTACCGACGGCGCCAGAGACTCCCGTGTGAGTCCCAAATGGCCAATCCGAGCCATTCATCGTGCTCGGAATCAAAATCCGAGTGGGTCCACGCGGGAATCGAGGCCATCGGACGGCTGTAAGTGCTCGATCCGAAATCACCCAATTTCGTGCAAAAGTGGTCTCTGGCGCCGTCGGTACGTGGTCTGTCCCCGTTTGGTCGGTACCCATATATTTACCGTTTGTTTTCCCTTACGGTATTTGTTAAAAAAAAAAAAAACCCCTGAAATTGAGGGGGGCAAGTGACCCATGCCCCTGTGTGTCCGTCCCCGGTGACATGTGACCGACTGTAATATATATACTAGAAGTACCTAAACCTAAAAATCTTCGTTTCACTATCCCCATGCGTAGTTTTAACTTCCCTTGAAAAATAAAAGATTCGGACATGACATAAAGATTTCATTTGTCTACTGCATGCACTAATATTGACGGTCCTTATCTTCTCAATTATTAAGACTTTTAGTATACATAGGGTCTAAGGAGACAAATTACACAACTAAATCAAAAGAAAAATATATCTAGTGATAAATTGATTCGGCGATCAATAGTTAAAGATCCGCATGTAGAATGTTGATGACCAACTATTAATGAGGCTTACCGATTCCCCTCTCCTCACTCCTTACCGCTTCGAAACCCTCCTCTCCGATCTCCATCTCCTTCTTCCATTTTCGTTTTTTCATTTCTTCCTCCATGGATCCCGTTCATAGGTTCCATTACACCCATTCTTTTGGCCTTTGAGGGGTCAGATCCGGTGGAGTTAAGGCAGGTAGAGTTCGGCTGAAGTTCCTCTGGCGAATAAGTCGCCGAAATCGATGGCAGCAGCTCGGGTGACAGGTTTCTTAGCCGGAGTTTTTCTTTTTTTCGACTTTTCTATTTTGTGTTTCTTTTCTACCTATTCCCCTTTTGTGGGATTACTATACCTCTGCGTGGGTTTGTCGGGTTTGTCTTTGATTTCATATATACTTTTATGCTTAGGATTGAGCAGAATTTTTTCCCAGAAATTCTCTATTACAAGATCTTGGCCGAACTATATGTCTGCACTTAGAGTCGGTGCCTCGACAGGTGTATCTTAGATTCGGTCAGTCTGCTCGTACTTGTAGCCGTGCTCATGTCATGAAGTTAGTAATTTTGATTCATTTCTATATCTTATGAAATCTTTATTCCTTTGGACGGGTTGAATGAGAATTTTACACTAACCTAAACTAATCATTTTCCGCACTTTCCCAGTATCCAATGAAGAATTCCACAGACCAGATTGTAACTGTCCCCTCCGTTTAAAAAATAGGACCTTGAGAGGATTCAATTTCGATAATTAAAACACAGATCTAATATTTCATTACGCAAATTAACATATGGGATCTGGAATTGGATTGGATTACACCCACAGATATCAAGAAAACAACAATCAATCCACATAAATTACAGATCCAATCAAATACACTGACCGCATAATAATACTCCTACAACAAGAACAACCACCAAAAAATTAAAAACAAGAAACCCAATCTACAAAAAACCAAATCCAAAATCAAGCGTCAAACAATTCCAACTCATTTCCCTCGATTATTGAAGTTCATCTTCTCGTAGTACCGAATCGACAGAAGCGACAGCGAAAGGTGCACTTCATCCTTTCCCCACCGCTTTTTCCCCGCCGATTTCGCCGGCACTACCGGCGCCGGCAGCGGAAGACAAGGCCACGCCGATGACGACGAGGCTGTAGCAGCAGCAGCAGCAGAAGAAGGTTTGGATAACGGCCAGAGGTAGAGCGAGTGGAGGCGGCGAAACCCGCCTAGGGCGAGAACCAGGGGCGGCAGACCACCCAAAAAAAAAAATCGTAAAATACATGTAGAATTTTTTAGGTAGTCTGTTGTTGAACGCCATATCCAAACTAAATTGAACACTCAAGCCTAATAAATTAAACATCTTACCCAATAAAAAAGCCCAAGTATTGAACACTTTGACCAATAAAAAGGCCGTTGTTGTAATAAACTTTATCCGTTGTTATTTTTGGGTGGCATTGTCGATATTAATGGAATTTTTTTCCTATATGTAGTTGTGGTTTATAGAGGTACTCAATGGTGAAGCAAGGAATCAATATTGGAGGGGGCGAATTATAAAAAAAAAAAAACTTAGTTCGATGATTTTTTTTATGAAAACTAATTCAGTCATTTGAGTTATTTTGGGACATGTTTGATAAATTGAAAATTAAGCACGAGTATTGTTATTATTATATCATTCGGCGAACACAGTATCATTGTCGCACGATATCATTCACCATAATTTAGTGTTCTCGAAATAAAAATTATTTTTACTTTTTAATTATTTCCAAAATTTTATAATTTTTCAAACATATCTATAAAAAAATAGGTAAAATATAACGTAGGAAATGGGGAGGGGCCGGGGCCACCCAGCCCTTACATAGCTCCGCCTTTGGAGATACTGGAGCATAACAATTTCTGAACACCCTGTGAAAATTTCTGGAGCCGCCACTGGCTAGAACAACTGATCGGAGCTGGTGGGTCCCGCCCGAGTGCTAGGTACAGATCATGTCCCAGAGCCGCTCGTCGTTGGCCGTCTTGTGCCACTGCTTGACCACGCACGCCGATAAGGCGACGGTGCACGCGTCGGCGTGCTTTAGCACCTCGTAGAGTAAGTTTTCATCGGTTAATACGGCGGAAGAGTTGTCGTCGTTTGGTTCTTGATTTGGATCTTGTGAGTCTGGTTTGGGCTTCTTGTTGGTCTTGGTGTCGTCGTCGTCGATTGAGGCCGGATCGGAGGGTGATTCTTCCACCGGTCGCTTCATCGCCGGTGGATTGAAAAGTTTTTAGTGTGAGAGGATTTTTGTTTCGATCTGAGATGAAATTGATGGAAGGGTTGGGTTGGCAGAGGGATAGATATCCAATGGGGAAATTATTATGTGGCGGGTGTCCACCTGGTTTAGGATGGTTTCGAAGAAGACAAGATAGGAAATGGATGGATGTGGGTAATTAAAAAAGCACACCATACTTTGCGGAAATGGAACCACTACTTTAGGGTTTGTTTGGAACATGTGAAAAAAAAAATAGAAATGAAAGAATAATTAAGAAATTTCTCTCTCAGGGTTTAGTTTAGAGGAAAATATGGGAGAAAATACTGATAAATTGAAGTTTTTGAATGGTAAAAACTTCCTCAAATTTTCCTCTCATTTCCTTTGTTTTTCTCTCATTTTCTTTAAGTTTCAAACATAGTGTTATGCATAGGAGTATAGGGCAATGGGTACGGCTGCAAATGAACCAAGTAATTCGTGAGCTCGGCTCGGTTCAGCTCGAAAAAAGCTCGTTCGAACTCGGTTCTTTAAGTTTTTCTTGAAGCTCGGCTCGAGCTCGAGTTTGTTAAAAACCTTAACAAACAAGTCTGAGCACGACAAGACTCAGCTCGATAAGGCTCCGTTTACTTTTAGAGGAATAAAATAATATAACTTTTTATTCCAATTTGATATCTTAATGCACTATCTTTTGAACAACTAATTAATTTTCACTATTAGTTTGAAATTAAGACCATTTTTCGATAGAGTACATAGATATAAAACATATATACATGCACAAGTAAAACTTTCTTTGTTGTCTTAAGTCTATGTGAGTATATATTTATATTTTTTCGTTGACTTGTTAAGGCTCGTAAACAAGCTAGTGTAACGCCCCGATTTTCAGGAGCATTAATTAACACATTTATCAAAAAGATTTCACAAGAGTTATCAACTCATCTAACCAAAAGTGACGTCACCATAATACAACCATATCGAAATAAGTATTTGTCAAAATATTACATTCTTCGAAATGAGATTTAGCAATTAAATTTCAACGTTCAAAACATCTAGACATCTACTGATCCGGCCTCCACATGCTCGTTTATTCCTTCCTCAGCATCACAGTTTTCCATCATATTGCGCCTCTGCTCCATCTTCATTACTTGGTGATAAATCACCGCGGTACAAGTACCAGTGAGCTTAAAAAGCCCAGTAGGAATATCCTAGCCCTACTTAACCCCACGTATCTAACACATAAACGTGCACAATAAACGAGTAGCAGGAGATAGCACAATAACAAAGCTGATTAATTACTAGCCATTAACCTACGTGTCATCTAGGATTCTCGGTCATGAGATCCATCCTACCCTTCAACCTCTGGCATAAGGCAACTGGTGTGATTCGACTCCCCCTTGTAAAGATCCGGACGAAGAACCAAGGTTATATACCCGAGTACCACTTCCATGAGCCCAAGGCACGAAAACAAGATTCATTGGAAGTGCGGCCCCACAACTCATCCCCGGGCTGTGACGCAAACACAGTGCCACACTTATAACCCAACCATTCTTGAGAGTTAATCACCACCATGTCCTATCCAGGGTTCCGTATTCAAAATAATTATCCGTCCGGGGCCCACTCCGGTCACCCCCGGAACCACAGCTCGTCAGCTCAACAAAATTCCACGCATTTCCATTTTCCATTTCTTTACAAATCACGTCTACATGTTACTCTCCAAACCGTAAATCCACCCATGACCCAAATGTCCGTCTAAGTTTTATAACAATTGGACAAGCAGTAATAATGATGAAGATGATGCACATTGACAAGAATAATGACAGACATAAAAGAAAAGATTAAAACCTCACTTTTCTTCCTTTGCTTCCAGTAGATCAATCCACATAAGAATTTTTATTAACTTAATAAATTGTAAAGGAATCATACGAGTTCAAAATTTCAATGTTTCATGTTGAGTAAATTCTCCTTGGACACATCACTTTATTTTTTTTACTAATTAAACACCAATTGAACTACTACTAAGTAATTAGAACGTAAATGAGATACTAGTCAATCAAAGAGGCAAAAGTTAAAATGAGTACTTTGTTTTTAACCAATGCACGAACAACTGGGTGGGTTCAAGTACACATTTTAAACTACCAGGAGCAAATCTATCAAATTTTGCCTTATATCTGTGGCGCGTGGGAGCGGCTGGGGTGATGAACAGAGGTCTGGATAAAAGAATTCCATGATCTCAGTCTAGTTCATTCATATCTATTCCGGTAAAGCAAATAAAACACACGAACACATAAAACTCAACATTTAACATTTTTTTCAATCTATATACAATTAAGTTTCAGGAGAGAAGATTTAGCTACTGGGTTCTTGTTACCATTCAACGAAATCACATTTAAACACATCAAAGAGTTCGGTAGGACGTAACCTACCTTCGTTCCGAAGATTTAGCTAAACCGGAGTGATTTGGATGGGCCTCGGTTGCGTCGAACGGACTGAACTCCCTCTTCTTCCTTTTTCTTTCGTTTTCTTCTTATTCTTTTCCTACCCAGCCACCTCTAATTCTCTCTCTCGGCAAACAAACATAAAAAAGAAGAAGGAGGTAGTGGAGCTATCTCTCTCTCAGACTCTTTCTTGCTTCTGCCGAAAAATTAAGAAGGGAAAAAGTGATAAAAAAGGGTGGTAGATTAGGCTCAAATCTAATGGGTAAAGAGGTGTGAGAGTGAGGCTTATAACCATGGGTTGGAGGAATGTGTTGTAGGGGTGTGTCAAGCTGTAATTGGATGGGATAAATGGGTTGCCGAAAATGGCTGAACAAAGGGTGATGGCTATGAAAGACATGTAGGATGATGGGTCTAGTTAAGATGAAAAGGAGTTGGGGAGTTTTAGTTAGATAATTTGGGTACTGGAAATGCATAAATACATGCACAATAAATATATATATGAGGATGAAGTAGTATTGTAGGAAAAATTATTTAGGTCCAATTAGACTAGATATTTAGTCTCGAATAGAACTAAGTAATCACCGAGCAAAATAAATTAAACATTACTAGAGTTTTAATAATAAAATTATTTTATTCGAAAAAATATTGTGAAAATTTTGGGTCGTTACACCTAGGCCAGCATGGCTCGAGCTCGGCTCGTTAGGTTTTCACTGAGCTCGAGTTCGTTAAAAACTTAATAAACAAGCTTGAGCACAGTAAAATTCGGCTCTGCTCATTTGCAGCCCTAGTAGTGTGTAGAGAAAAAGATGGGAGAAAATAATAGATTCAAGTTTTATGCATAGTAAAAACTTCCTTCCATTTTCCTTTCATTTTTCTTTATTTTCCCTCGTTTTCTTTAAGTTCCAAACATAGTGTTATGCACAGGAGTATAGGGTAGTCCAGTGCGGAAATGGGGTACCCGTAGTGACCACAATTGTGAGTCCTATAAAATCTTTATTTAGAATCGGAACCGTACAATTTGTCACGAATGTTAAGTAGATCATTCGTGTAAAAAATCAAATTAATTGAATATTGATAGCCATATGTTCGGATACCATTTATATGGATGACCAATATCATTTTGAGAATACACTGTAAGACAAATTTATCTCAATTGTGTTTCTACTAATCTCCGATGATCATAATTTTTTGTACCCATAGTGTACTTAACATTTTTGAAAAAATGAACGGTTTTATTTACCCAAAAAAAAAAATGAACGGTTCCGATCTCAAATAAAGATTTCATAGGGCCCAACCCACAATTGAGATCGCTATGGGGACATAGTGACTTGACTCAGTATAGGAACCCCAAGTCCAATGCAATTATTATCCCTCTCTTCCTAGATCTATTTGGGCTCTATTTTACACCCACATAATGATATTGATTGGATACTGATAAATATAATTTCTTAAAGCAAATATGAATGTGAATGTTTATATGGTTAATGATTTAATGTTGTCAATGTGCTAAAAAAATGAACGGATTAGATCGGAAAAATAAATTGAAAATGCTCACAAATGGGAAAATTGGGCAATTGAGTACGTAATAATTATCCAATCAGGTATACCTGATGGGATTTCCATCAGGGACTCCTATTTTCTGATCAAATTTTCATGATCTGAACCATTCAATGTGTTTAAAATATGTTTTTAAGAGTCCCCGCAAGAAATTATTAAAAAAAACACTGGAAATGGTATAGTTTTTATCAGGAATACCAGATTGGATCCGGCTTGGGCAATTGGGTTCATTTTCATGGATGAGAAAGGATCCATCTCCATTTTATTTAGAATAGTATAATAACCACCTCAACATATTAAAGGTCGGCTAAAAGCTTCTGTTGATGCGAGAGGAGAAGTTTTATAGAGAGAGAAAGAGAAAGAGAAAGAGAGATAAAGGGCGGCGGCGCCTCCCTAGGGTTTCGCCCTAGCGTCCGATCCACTCCCCTTTCCCCAGCACACCTCTTCCACCTGCCTCCTCTCCTCTCCGAATCTCTGATCCTTTATTGTTGTGCTTCCTTGGCGTTTGGAGACGCCTTATGGCGGACGATCCTCTTTATTCCGATATGGGCGACCACGCCCGATTTTTGGACCAGGGGGAGCCAGGTCGAGATCCCCTCGATTTGGGCTTCCGACATCGGTAGTGGCAATCGGCGATAGGTGAAGGCGTCACCGCATGCACTGGTGGTTTCTTCTTCCTTCCTTTTCCTTTTCCATTTCCGTTTTTTTTTTATTTTTTGTTTTCCAAAAAAACGAAAAAATAACCACCTTAACTAACACTAATTTTTTAGTACTTAACTTTGATAATACTTAAAACTTAGTAGAACTAAACCCCCTTAAAATATTTTTTGCGAAGAACCTTAAAATATTTATCTGATAACATGAAATTTCCATTAACAAAATATAGAGATTTTGAACGGAACTTGTCATGTGAGCAAAATATGACATGATAATAAGATTTAACAACAAAATTACCATTTTTTTCTTCATTTGCAGGTAATTTTTCAAAATTAGAAGAGGTTGAGAATGAAATAAAAGAACTTAATTGTTGAGGTTAGTTATGAGAGAATCACGAGCAATTGAAAGATACAAGGTTATTGCGGTTGAAAAAGCATTAATTGGAATGTGGTAACTGGATTTGGTTTTCAATGTGATACTTTTAGGGAGGTTATAAGTGAAGGTTAAAGTGAAAAGAACATGGTGAGCTCATACTTGACAGGAAAAATGGTAAATTGTGATTTTCCGTTGATTCCATCTTATAACATATAGGATTTGTATAGTATAGTATAGGAGTATAGTTTAAGAGAGCAAGTGTTGGAGTTTTAAACTTTAAAGGGGTAAAGTAAAAATGGGTTATAGTTGAGGGGGGTTTAACGGAATATATTGTTTTTTTATCCATACCTCGAAATCTTTGGCGGTAAGAAGAAGTGGTTCCACCAAAGGTTTTGAATACCGTGCTATTAGTACGTATTTTTTTTCTCTAAAATCGATACCCTAACCTTCTAATTCTGTTTCGGTTCAAATATTGGTTAGTACCATTCGTACCGGAAAATACCGAACGGTACTCGGTGAATACAGGCAAGTAGCTGACATACTGTTTTTTTTTTTTTTAAACTTTTTTTGAGAGGCAATTCTATAATTTTCTTATGCTAAAAGTAACAGTACATTTTTTTAATATTTCTTTTCGTATATGATATCCATAATCACAATTATTATTTTTTATAATATCTTGTCATGTTGCTTGAATGTCTTAAGCATAAGTATAGGCATGCAAACGAATATGTGATTTTCATAACGCAAAAATTGGAACGCTACCTGAAATTACAACGTCGTTGGGACGGTATTCAAAACCTTGGTTGCACTAGAAAACAAGATAACCCCCTATAAGAAGAGGTGCCAGTGGTGTGGAAAGAGAGAACGAACATTTTAGGGACCTTCTAAATGCACAATTTCCCTTTTCCAGATGTCCAGTAGACAAATTGAGAGTGTCATTATCGAATCAGACTGCTCATTAGTTATCAAGATGTTAACCAAGGGGAAAACAAAGGACTAGGGAATCAATACTTTAGTTGAAGAAATCAAATCTATGGCTAGGAATTTGTAGCATTTCTTTTGTTTGTTGTTTGTTTGAACAACAATGAAGAATTTATTAACCATTTAACAAAACGTATAAGGCTAAAGGAAATACGGACGCAAAGGTATCACAACCGAGACAGACATCTCACCAAGGTTGGCATCTAAAGCCTTGGAATGCCTGCCAAGACTCGGTTTCTTTTGTTTGTTGCAATTGTAGGGCGAATTTCTGTGCACATTAACCGGTGACGTTGACTTAGGTTTAGCACATAGAAGTCTCAAGTAGGATTTGACGGACTAACATCAAACTGTTGTCGCAACTTAAACAGCTAGCAAGCTAACGCTACTACTTTGACTGAAAAAAGAAACTCACTCTTCCTATGGGTAACCGAACAGCATACCAGTTCAAAAAACTGAACAGCGTACAAAAAGCTACACCTTCAATCCTCAGACCACCACAATCATCTACAGTCCGACCCATCACTATCCTTGCGGGAGTAATTTTTGTTCTACCTAGTGATATATTAGCAACATTCATTCCATCAATGATGTATCCTGAAAAAAAATGGAGAAGATGATCTACTATAATCTAACGTCTGCTCAAACCACCAATGGAGCGATCAATTGTTAGAACAGAACAGTTAAAGCCTTCCCACAGAGGATACCCTGGGCACCTGACTAAAGCATTTCAACAGAACGTTATCGTTACTTTCACCACACTCGACAGGACAAAATGAACTGCTTAATTACAGTTTCACTAGTCCCCACAGTTTTAAAAGGGCTTATCCAAGGTATTCCAAGGGCTTATGCAAGGTATTCCACAGGTCAAATAAGCAAAAAGGACTCATTGATCTAGGAAGAGGAGAAAAAAATCTAGGAAGAGAAGACACTGCAACCAAGAAAGAGGTAAACCATCCTTTATATCTCGCAGAGAACAATGTTCCTGTATAAAATTAGTTCGATTCGACACAACTAGATTGGTCTGCTCACACTTTATATCTCGCAGAGGACAATGTTCCTGCATAAAATTACAACAAATGATCGAAACACTTTATATCTCGCAGAGAACAATATTCCTGTATAAAATTAGCTCCATTGGACACAACTAGATAGGTCTGCCCATACGTTATATCTTGCAGAGAACAATGTTCCTGCACAAAATTAGCTTTGATTGGACACAACTAGATAGGTCAACAGTTAACACTTGTGGAAGACAAAGTGGACGGTGAAAGTTTGGTTTGTTCTTCCTTCCGGCAATATAAAAATTCACCCACCGAAAATTCACCAAAATAGTCAAAAGTATCAAGCTTACGCGAATGGTCTTGGCAAGAGAATTGAGTAAAATTAAGAGAACCCCAAGAAAATGTGCTCTGACAACAAGTTTTACAAGTACCAATACCTTGAGGCACTATTTCAATAACCACAACCCAGATCAATCCATAGGATGAACGAAGGGGCTGAGATTGGCTATGATCCAGCACAGGTTTCACCTCGCCGCCATGCTAAATGAACTCGTCTAAACAAATGATAATACCCTTCACTTGAAACTTGGATGAAGGGTGCAAGATGCGTGTCTTACATTTCAATTTGGAGATATACAAAGCAAGCAGCTATGATAATTCTGTATATCTTCTAAGTTAGAACTATGCACAAATCTTCACATCATCCACAGTTAAGGTGATATGCACCTGCGTCCTTGGACCCCTTTTTTTTAAACCTTTATAGGCATCTTGCGATTAATTCTGGCAATTAGATTAACTCATAGTTACATACATACCTACCTGACACTGAGCACTGCAAGTCTATAACATATGGCCAGCCCAACCAAAAAGAAAACAAAAAGCTATAAAATCCGGCATGTCTCTAAAACAACATTGCACATAGATGATTTCGCTATGCAATGTGCAAGCTAACCAAACCAAACCAAACTAAAATTGGCCTTAAGTCCCAACAAATTCGGATCGGCTACGTGAATCTACTTGCTCCATTGAGATCTGTCAAAATTATTGTGTTCCGTGACATCCAACAAACCTAGATTCATTCGAGTTACGACCTCTAAAGCCAATTTTAGTCTACCTCTCCCCTTAAAACTACCCTCTAAGGACGAGAGGCGCAGGTCTATTTGAAGACGTGCACTTAGGCGAGAAAAAATTGCAAAAACAGCATACGCAAGTTCTCCAAAATTTAAACACTAAATCAATGAAGTTTACGAATTGTACCACGTAAAAATCAATAAAATCATCAACCAAATGCCAAATAGTCAACAATGCTTGCATAGAGGAACTTAAAAATCAAATTCAGGAAAAGTACAATCGTCCGATTTTTGAAACAAAAGGTGAGAGAGATCATTCAGGAGTTGTTTGATTGAGAGATGAGAGATCGAGGTGGTGTAAGAATGCATGAGGATCAATTACCCCTTGGGTTAAGACCTTAGTAACTTTTTTGCTCCCCAAAATTAAATTTGGCGCTAATTCAAAGACTCTCACGACTCTAACCGGGTCCTCCAGGCACCAAGAGTGAGCCTTGATGCACCTTGCACCTACTCATGCGGCTTTTACAACTACGCTCGACCGTAGCCATATCACTGCTGCAACTATCACATCTACCAACCTACAATAGACATGTGCAAACCACCTAAATTTTCTTCCCTCGTCTTGTATCGGTGCTACTCCTACTATCCTGCAAGGGTAATTTCTAAACCACAACAAATATCCCATTAGACCTGAGGTTTTAATGTATGAGAGGTCCAACTACACAGCAAGGTAATTCAAGGAAACAATGAGCTACATCAAACATACGATCTTACAAATCACACATCATATCCTCTGTTTCTGCCTACAGACTCTTACACCGATCAGGTGGAAATACTTACTGACTTCTGTCCAAAAACTTAGCCACTCATGACGAATGAACATAATCTAACCTAAAATCAGATTTTATATATTCGAAGTAAAACTATGATAACCGAACTGAAACATTGCTCAACTATAGGAACCTGATGCAATTCAACAAAACAGGAGACACAGCCCCTTTGGGTTGAGGTATTCGATAAGGTAACAACCCAAAGGATTAGAATTTCTTGCCAAACCACTCATTTGGACAGTAATTTGTTGAGAAAAGGATAAAAAAGTGGAAAAAATATCATTTTTTAAGAGAGATTTGGCGAGAGAGGGCTCCCTTTTCTTTTGACACCGTATCTCGCAACCCAAAGGGGCTGATAGAAAATTGAAGCATGTGACTACGAGAATGGTTTAGTAGTAATACGAGTTTAATAATTATACTCAAATCTCAATCCAAAATCTCATAAGATTACGACAGAGAACTCAAATACATATAAGACAGCATTTCAAATCACTGAAACCCTAATATACCGTATCTGAAAGCCAAGGGAAAAAAAACCCTAGATCAGATCAGATCAAATCAAGCCTCAGTCTCAACGGCCGAGATCTCCTCACCGGAAGCGGCAGCCACATCAGCAGACTGCGACACGCTCACACCTTCCTGCACCGACCCCGTAACGGATCTGGACTTAACAGCGTCAAGCATCCGCTTGCTAATCTCCTTCGAGTAGACCTGCAAGACCTCGATCCCGTCTTCGTCGGCGTCGGCAGAAGCAACAGCAGCGGCGGCGGAGAAGGCCTCGCCCTCGATCCGGCGCGCGGCTTCGGCGGCGTCGCTCTGGGGCATCGTCCCGTAGCGCTTGGAGAGGACGGAGGAAGGCGTGGATAGGGTCTCCACGAGGCGCTTCAAAACGGCGTCGCGCGTGCGCTGCGTCGGCGGCCAGATGCTGAACGACAGGGTGCTCATCCTCTCCGTTATTTTGGCTGCTTCGTTGTTGGGCTGTGGTGGCAGGGTTTGTGGAGGTTGTTCGTCGATTTCGGCCATTGTTGGGGTTTTTGGGTCTTCTGGTCTTGGTTCTTCTGGTGCTGCTGGAGCGTTATCAGTAATAATGTCTTCGGCGTTATCGCTCATTGCGAAATTCAAAAGGGTTTGAGAGATTATTTTATTGGGGCGAACTGTTCGTCTCTAGGAAGGAGTATTTTAGAGCTGATGCGTTTTGTGATCTCTTCCAGTACTAATAAATGTGGGTGGCGCAAATGTGGTGTGGAGTATAAAGCGACCGTTTACCTTAGATGAGTAAGATGTAATTTTGGAACACAAAACACACTGAAAATTACCAGGCTTAGGCCTCCCCCGGCCAAAAAACCGAAAATTGGTGGCCTTGTGGAAAAAAATACACTAACCGTTCAGTTTATCGGAAATGTTGCATGTGAAATACATTAGAGAAAAGTGTGCGTCTTCTTCTTTTAACAAGGAATCCTGCAGGGCGACCAAAATTCCTTGCCTGGGAAGATGTATTTTGCCGGAAAGTGTTTCCCAGTTTAAAAGTTAAAGATGTGTGTTCCACAATTTTTTTGGTAACTGAACACGTGAAAAGTTACGGAATAGTTGATTTTCTAATCATTTCCGTGCTAAAGTGGGCCTAAGGATAACAAAAAGAATGAATTTTATTTTATTTTATTTTGTTATGCCCAAGTTTTAAAAAGTATTTATTAAAGATAAATGAAAAAACTAGCAGAAGCTAATTTTTGATACTCATTCTTTAGGTTACTCTTTTTTGGTCTTCCAGAAAATTTCTCATTTTTCAAAGTGTATATACAAGAGGAACCAAGATGGTAAATATTTGAACAAAAGTGTTTGAACTTTTTTAAAATAAAATTTTCTATTTGTAATTTTGTTAACATTCAAAATATAAAATAATCATCTATACTACTTGTCATTCAAAATATAAAAATAGTCATCTATATTTTGAATTTTTTACATTCAAAATATAAAAATATGCTTAATCCAAAGCATGGGAGGTCATTGCAATCCACAGTATTTTTTAGGAGGGTTTAGTCTTTTACGTACCCAAAGTAACGCCTTTATTCCAATTTTAATAGGAAGGGGGAATTTGCAGATTAATTCTTAAAGTTGGGGAGCTGACTATAATTTTCTATACCAGAAGAAGGCTAGTGTATTTATTAGAAACTTGTGGGGAAATTAGTGTAATTTACCCAATTTATCAGAATTAATTATTTACTCGAGAAGTTTAATTAGGCATCCCGTTTGAGAATTCTACTTATGTTATCATCCTATGAGCTTTGAATACTTATGTTTACATCCAGAGATTTTGATATTCGGACCTTTAAGCCCTTATTTATTCCATTATTTACGTTTCTAGTATATATATTGTAGGATTGACCAATTATCTTTTCTTTTATTAGTTTTGCATGTAATTGTTTATTGTTCTAAATATTTTCGGGATTATCGCATCGATTCCTAAATGAGTGGTGTCAGTTTCCTTTTTAAATGAGATTCGGTTCCTATCCCCTACTAATGGAACACAACAACATTTCCCTTTATGAATTTTGCCCGTGCATGCGGCTCCTTAAATTTTTTTAACCATGATTGGTGGATCAAGGATTTTTTGGATGAAAACATAAGAACTACGGCAAATATCATTTATGTTTTCATCCCAAAATTCTTTGCCTATAGGGTAAAGATTTTTGGATGAAAACTTATAAGAATTTTGGATGAAAACATAAAGACAAATCTTTACTCTATATGCAAAGATTTTTCTTTATGTTTTCATCCAATTTTTTTTATGTTTTTCATCCCAAAATTCTTTGCCAATAGGGTAAAGATTTTTGGGATAAAAACATAAATGATTTTGCCATAGTTCTTTATGTTATCATCCAAAAATCCTTGATCCAGCAATCATGGTTAAATTTTTTAAGGGAGCCGCTGCGTGGGCTAAATTCTTAAAGGGAAGTTAAAGGGTAAATAGCAAAAACACCCCCTCATATATCACCGTTTTGCAAGGACACCCCCTCATCTATAAAATTTAGCACTCACATCCCTTCATCTATGAACCGTTAGCAGGGACACCCCTTCAACGTCATTTCCGTCCATTTTTTTGGATGGAAAATCGATTACAACATATTTAAGACACATATACC